>ML429756.1:0-47186 GCA_005239525.1 Nicotiana knightiana
GCAGACACCATCAAGGACAAAAATCAAGCATCAAACTAAGACCGTGCCAAAGCCATGATATTCATACGCCATCACCTTGATGAAGACTTGAAAATGGAATACCTCACTGTTAAAGATCCAATCATACTGTGGAATAATTTGAAAGATAGATATGACCACCTGAAGATGGTCGTTCTTCCACAGGCACGTTATGACTGGACTCATTTAAGGCTACAAGATTTTAAATCTATCAGTGAGTATAATTCTGCTATGTTCAGGATTATTTCCCAATTGAAATTATGTGGTGATAATATTACTGATCATGATATGTTGGAGAAAACTTTCACCACTTTTCATGCCTCGAATATGCTCCTGCAGCAGCAATATCGAGAGATGGGATTCAAAAAGTATTCTGAACTTATCTCACATCTTCTTGTAGACGAGCAACATAATGGGCTATTAATGAAAAATCATGAAAGCCGACCAACTGTTTCTTGTCCATTCCCTAAAGTGAATGAGACGAACTTCCACCAAGCTAAGCATGAAAGTGGTCGTGGCCCCAGTCGTGGTCATGGCCGTGGTCGAGGAAGAAAATCTAATCATGGTAATAATAATGCACCAAAGAACCCTCCTAACCACCAGCAGTGGAGAAGGAAGGAACAAAAGCATGAAGTGGTGCAAGCAACAAATGCAGAAAATGCATGCTATAGATGTGGGGGAAAAGGGCACTAGTTACGTACCTGTCGTACGCCAAAGCACCTGATTGAGCTTTATCAAGCCTCCCTGAAGAAGACAGACAAAAATGCAGAAGAAAATTTTATTTCTGAAGATAATTTAGACTTCATGCATTTGGATGTAGCTGATTACTTTGCACTCCCAGAAGGAGAAACAAGTCATGTAATCGCTGATGAATCTGTAGAAATGTAAATATTTTAAGTTTTGTTGTTTGTAGTAGATNTAAATTATGTTTGGATTAAAGACCAATCATGAAGATATTTGTGTAATTGATAGTGGAAAAACTCATGCCATATTCAAAGATCAGAAATACTTTTTTTATTTGCATAAGGAAAAAGCAAATATTTCTACAATTTCTGGTAATATAAGTTTGATTGAAGGCTCCGGAAGAGCAATTGTATTTCTGTCTAAGGGAACAAAACTTATTATAAACAATGCATTATTCTCCTCCAAGTCCCGAAGAAACTTGTTGAGTTTTATAGATATCCGCCGAAATGGGTATCATGTTGAGACAATAGATGAAATGAACGAGGAATATCTTTGTATTACAAAGAATATTTCTGGCCAGAAATGCATTGTAGAAAAGTTACCAACTTTATCTTATGTCTTATATTATTCAAAGATCAGTGCAGTTGAAGCAAACTCTATCGTAAACCAGAAATTTACTGATTCAAATACTTTTGAGCTTTGGCATGGACGTTTGGGCCATCCTAGATCAATAATGATGAGACGAATTATTGAAAATTCAAGTGGACATCCACTAAAGAACCTGAAGATTCTTACAAATGATAATTTTTCTTGTGATGCTTGTTATCAAGGCAAAATGATAACTAGACCATCACCAATGAAGGTTAGCATGGAATCCCCTGCCTTTTTAGAGCGTATACATGGGGATATATGTGGACCTATTCACCCACCAAGTGGGTTGTTTAGATATTTTATGGTCCTAATAGATGCATCTTCAAGATGGTCTCATGTGTGCCTACTATCATCTCGCAACCTGGCGTTTGCAAAGCTATTAGCCCAAATAATTCGATTAAGGGTACAATTCCCAGATTATCCTATAAAGGCTACTCGCCTTGATAATGCTGGAGAATTCTCATCTCAAGCTTTTGATGATTATTTTCTATCAATTGGGATAAAAGTTGAACATCCTGTAGCTTATGTTCATACTCAAAATGGCCTTGCAGAGTCATTTATTAAACGCATGCAATTGATAGCAAGACCACTACTTATGAAAACAAAATTGCCCACTATTGTTTGGGGACATGCTATTTTGCATGCAAGATCACTTATTCGTCTCAGATCGACACATTATAATAAATATTCTCCGTCACAATTACTTTTTGGTCATGAACTAAATATTGCCCATCTACGAATTTTTGGATGCGCTGTATATGTGCCAGTAGCACCACCACAGCGTAGTAATATGGGCCCACAGAGAAGGTTAGGAATATATATTGGGTTTGAATCACCCTCTATTATTCGCTATCTTGAACCATTGACGGGAGATTTATTTACTGCTCGATTTGCAGATTGTCGATTTAATGAAACAAATTTCCCACAATTAGGGGACAGAAAAAGGAATCAAAAGAGAAATTGTGTGTAAAGTTTCATCATTATCTCATTTTCATCCACGTACCCCTATATGTAATAAAGAGGTCCAGAAGATCATCCATTTACAGAATATAGCAAATCAAATGCGAGATGCATTTACTGATTTGAAAGAATTACTAAATCACATATCCCTGCAGAGAATGTGCCTATCCGAATTGATGTCCCAGCAGGACCATCTACTAGCATGATAGCTAGTAAACCCAAAACACGCCTGAAGCGTGGTAGGCCTCTGGGTTCTAAGGATCGAAATCCTAGAAAAAGGAAATCGACAAATGATCAAAATAATACTATGAAGGGATCTCCTGAAGAGACCCAAGATCTGATTAGTTCTGAGATTCCTGAAGAAATCAATGAACCCGAGACTCAGGTGAGTGAGGAACTTTTAATAAGTTCTACTGGTGATGGGATTAATTTAAATCGATCTGAAATAGTGGTGGATAATATTTTTGCATATAANTAGTGGTAGGCCTCTGGGTTTTAAGGATCGAAATCCTAGAAAAAGAAAATCGACAAATGATCAAAATAATACTATAAAGGGATCTACTGAAGAGACCCAAGATCTGATTAGGAGATTCCTGAAGAAGTCAATGAACCCGAGACTCAGGTGAGTGAGGAACTTTTAATAAGTTCTACTGGTGATGGGATTAATTTAAATCGATCTGAAATAGTGGTGGATAATATTTTTGCATATAATGTCACACTAAACATTATGCAAGATAGTGAGGATCTTGAACCCCAATCTGCCGAAGAATGTCGACAAAGATCTGATTGACCAAAATGACAAGAGGCAATTCAATCGGAATTGAAATCCCTTGCTAAAAGAGAGGTCTTTGGACCAGTAGTCCAAACACCTGTTGGTATAAAGCCAGTTGGTCATAAATGGGTTTTTGTGCGGAAAAGAAATGATAAAGATGAATTTGAAAGACACAAGGCTAGCCTTGTCGCACAAGGATTCTCACAACGACCTGGAGTCGATTATGAAGAAACATATTCACCCGTTATGGATGCCATAACATTTTGATATCTCATCAGTTTAGCCTTACATGAAAGGCTTGAAATACATCTAATGGATGAGGTTACAGCTTATCTATACGGGTCACTTGATAATGAAATTACATGAAAATTCCTGAAGGATTTAAAATGCCCGAAGCAAATTTAAAATCTCGGAAATATATTCAATCAGATTACAAAGATCTTTGTACGGTTTAAAGCAATCTGGGCGCATGTGGTATAATCGCCTTAGTGAATATATGCTGAAGGGAGATTACATAAATGATGTTATTTGTCCATGTATTTTTATAAAGAAAATGGCATCAGAATTTGTTATACTTGCTATTTATGTTGATGACATAAATCTTGTTGGAACTCCAGAAGAGCTCCAAAAGGCAATTGAATATCTTAAGAAAGAATTTGAGATGAAAGATATTGGAAAGACAAAACTTTGTCTTGGTCTACAAATTGAACATTTAGCAGACGAGATCTTTATCCATCAATCTACCTATACAGAAAGGGTCTTAAAACGCTTTTACATGGACAAAATGCACCCATTGAGTACACCAATGGTTGTTCGATCACTTGAAGTGAATAAGAATTTGTTCCGACCTCCCGAAGAGAATGAAGAACTCCTTGGTCCCGAAGTACCATATCTCAGTGCAGTTGATGCATTAATGTATCTTGTTAATGCTACAAGGCCTGACATAGCATTTTCTGTTAATTTATTAGCAATATATAGTTCTTCTCCTACACGGAGACATTGGAACGGGATTAAGCATATATTGTGATATTTAAAGGGAATTCTTGAAATGGGTTTGTTTTATGCTAAAAAAGATAGTGCAGATCTTGTTGGTTATGCAGATGCAGGTTATTTATCTGATCCCCATAAAACTCGATCTCAAACCGGGTACGTATTTACTTATGGAGGTACTATCATATCATGGCGCTCCACAAAACAATCTATTGTTGCTACTTCTTCAAATCATGCTGAGATAATAACTATTCATGAAGCAAGTAGGGAATGCGTATGGTTGAGATCAATAATTTATTTTATTCGAGAAAAATATGGTTTGGAATGTGAGAAAAGACCCACAACTTTATACGAAGACAATGCTGCATGCATAGCCCAATTGAAAGGTATACAAGATTGAAATACGGTGACTCAAATATTTGAAACAAAGTTTTCATCAGGGGGAGTAAAATACACGATGCACTCTTTTTTCCTTACTAAGGTTTTTTCCCACAGTGTTTTCCTTATAAGTTTTTTAATGAGGCACCTAGCAATGCGTATTACTAAATATGTGTACTCTTTTTCCTTCACTAGGACTTTTTTCCCACGGGATTTTTCCTAGTAAGGTTTTAATGAGACACATTATNAGTGACAGCTTACAAGCAACTTACAAGCAGCTTACGCAGCAGCTTACAAGCAGCTTGCAGTAGCAGCTTACACAAGAGCTTCCTTTCTTCTATAAATAGAAGAGATTTCAGTTCATTATGTACATCAGTTTGAAAGTTCAATAATATATCAGTTTCTCTTACACTTATCTTTAGTTTGTTTACTTTACAGTCGCTATTTTAGAACAAAAGATTCATTAACCTTATATCAAAAGAAAAAAAGAAAAAAACAAAAAACAAAATCAAGCCACCACCTTATTTTCTTCTCCGCCTTCTTTGCCGCCTATGCCCACCACCTAAATGCACCTAATTCCACCTCCGTCTATCAACTAAGGTTAATTGTCACTAACCATTTTCACAGAAATTAGAGTGATAATGGAGTTTCTAAGTAAAGAATAACTAAGAGAAAAAGGTCAAAAAATTGAGAGAATAGATAAATAGGAATCCTAGCAATAGAAAGTGCCTCCCCCTCCACACACACATATATATATATTTGTGTCGTTATAAGACTTTTGAAACTTATATAACTAAAAATACTTGACATTAAAGGTAAAAGAGAAGTTCAAGCTGTAACGATTTCCCCATCTGCAGTGAAATTTCAAGCTGTAACGATTTGGTCATATATAATAGTTATAAGACTTTTGAAACTTATATAACTACAAAAACTTGACATTAAAGGTAAAAGAGAAGTTCAAGCTGTAAAGATTTCTCCATCTGCAATGAAATTTCAAGCTGTAACGATTTGGTCATTCAACACTTTGTTATTTGATTATCTTAAATTTTTTTTTTTTAACTATTTCTGATTGAATTTTGTAGGTGCATCGATATGAAAATAGTGAAGACCTTACTTGAGTTTTGTTGATCGTTGTTAGACTTTCTATCATCATGTTCACGGATATTTCAGTTTAGAACTTTTTGTATGCAAATTAAAACTCATCTATTTTTGACTTTTAAATTGTTGATCAAACAATGTATTCATATTTTGTTTTTGTATAGTGGATGTATAATACGAGTTAGATATTTTAATCATAGTTCGTGGTTTTTATAAGTTATAGTGTATAAAATTTCATTGCATAAGAAAATATTTCTCATTTTGCTTTCATAAATATTAGATATTACGACAGTGAATTGTTGCGATAGGCAATATAACCATTCCAATAGACCTAACAAACATCAATAACAACCCTCTAATAACCGTTGCAACCATTAAACCCTATAGAGACGTTTTTAGTATCTATAGGTAGGATTTTGAAAGGGTTGCCATAGGCTTAATTTCTAGTATTGCAAAGTAAAACTTGTTGTTAACAATATCAATCACTCATTTTCATTATAGTTATACTGTTTGATTATTAAAAGTTTTCAGTTACCGTCCCAATATCTTTGTGCTTAAATTGCCTCTAAAGTTACTTTCACATAGTTTTGAGGTGCCACTAGATGCATTATTTAATGATTTTTTTTACTTATGCGGACTTTAAAATTGATGTACAAGCACGTTTTTTTCATTAGAACCAGGCGTTTAGACAATATTTAATTAAACTTGAGAAAAACTGGATCCGTATAAGTGAACTTCACAAAGAATATTTGGAAGTTGGGCTTAGATTTGAATTTTATTTAGGAAAAAAGGTTTTAAAAGAAATTACTATTTCACTTGATTTGCTACTCAAAACAATAAAATTTTCAAAATTTTCAGTTGAGACCTAACCCTCGGTTAGCAGTTGAGAACTTGTATTCAAGCTCTATGGATGTTTTTCAAAGTGAATTTCTGATGCTTTCATCTGCCTAATTCTAAATGAAGCCACTTCCAACTTATCCAGTTGAAGTAACCCTCTTATTTCCCTAGGTAATCCAGCAAAGTCATAGAAGACTGTTTGTTGCTTGTGCATGCATGTGGCTGAGCGCTGCTAACTTGTTTGCGATGTCTAGCTTTTACCCCTCGTTCCTTCAGCATTTGTTTAATTTTCTCGGCAGCCTCCATGGCGAATTTGATTCTTCATTGACGGATGACACTAATACTTTCGAATCTGCTTCAACCTCAATATTATCAATTCCTTTTGCTGTGTACAGTTGTAATCCAATGAACATGGCATGTCCTTCTGCCCAGTTACTAGTGGCTTTACCCATATAAAAGGAGTATGCCATTAAAAAAAATTCCGCAATGTTCTCTAATCACCCCTCCTGCACCACACGACCCTTCCATCACTGTTTTGTTTATAAAATGGCATGGGGGGTCTAAGACCGTCTCACTATCTTGACTATTTTGAAGTTAATTGGTTGATCAATGATATATTGCAACTTTTCCCATTTTGACTCCATCTTCAGCTGCCCAAACCTCTGCTTTACTATGGCGGAAAGATTTGAGCCAATCAACACTACAGATCTTTGGATAGAAGGGAGCTCTGCTCCATAATTGCTGGCACATCTGGACCTCCATAATTCCCATATTATGGTTTTTGTGGCAGCACCTTGGTAATGAACGATGCCACTGTATTCATAGTTCTCAAGTTCCACGGTTCCACCACGAATATGGTAGCTGTATCAGTTGGGTGTTCCTGAAATTAATGCCAAAAGGTGCACAAAATATAGACCAGATTTGATAATGCAAATGTGCCTGAACAAAATAAATGCTCTATGGTCTCAGGTGATGGTGTCCTACAGCAGTAGCACTTAGAAATTAACAAAATCCCAATCATCGAGACTCTATCATCTGTAGGTAATCGATTATGTACTGCTCGCCAAGTGAGAAAGGCCATCTTGAAAGGGACTGACTTATGCCATATCCTTGTGTCTGTCGCAGATATGCTTCTTCTCGTTGAACCAAGAAAAGGAATAGTTTTGAAGATTCACAAAGGAACTCATATATGAACTAGGTCCATCACTGACAGACATAGACACGAGCAGAGTCAAAGGCACGTGAGGTACACATGCAGGAGATAAACAAAATATGGTAAAATAAGAGATATCTCCTTATCGAAAAGATTGCAAAGTGATAAGGAGAAGGACTCCTTATTCAGTAAGAACATAATCAAAGATAAGGAAGGATTTGAGGAGTTGAGATTAACGAGAACTCTTCCTTGGACTCTTCCACCAAGGAAGAGTAGCATTAGAACTCTAGTTAATTCCTTATCTACTAATCCTATATATTGAAGATTGTTCTTATTGTACAGGTACGCACAAAAGCTGAAGTTAAGCAAGAATTGAGAACAAAATTAGCGAGGCAATTTTGCAAGCAGTTCATATGAGATTTGAGTGTGCGAATCTGAAGCTACTTGAACAAGCTAGAAGAACCAGTTCCAACTGTTGTCTTTTAGTCTAGTTTATTTGTAGTATGTGATTTTAACTTGTACATTTTCAACTTTATCTAGAAGCGTCTGTAATAGGTATTGTATATTTCAAGTTATAGCTAACTTGAAGTTTGTCGCAAATAGCTAGAGGGTAGTTTGCTACAAAGGATTAGAGGTAATCCTAGGTTTACAAAAGAGTTGTTGTAAATGTTGTTTTGGCTCACTAATTTCGTAAAGAGTTTTGGGAAAATCCTACTGGGAAGTAGGTCGTGATTTTTTCACCTTTTGAGCCAGGTGTTTTCTACGTAAAAATCTCTGTGTTCTTTAAATTCTGTACTTATTATTCTGCAAACAGTAGGAGTTGGAACACATAGAAGAACCTAGTCCTTCTATAACAAGTGCATGCAAAAATCGAACACCACACAAATCACCGCCCCTATTTTGTGGTATTAACGTATAAAACGTCAATTGGTATCAGAGCGGGTTATCCTTTTAGAGGGTAACACCTTAGGAGAAGATCAAGATGAGTGCACCACCTAGGAACTGGGAAGGACAATCAACTGCTAGGCCTCCACTCTTCAATGGCCAGTACTACTCCTGGTGGAAGAACAGGATGAGAGACCATATAATTGGAGAAAATTACGAGCTATGGGACATTGTTACTAATGGTCCCTTGGCCACCATGAAGAAGAATGTTGAAGTAGTAATTGTGCCAAAGACAAGAGCTGACTGCACTGATGAGGATCTGAGAAAGTGGGAAAAGAATGCTAAGGCCAAGAAGTGACTTGTGTGTGGACTTGGTCCAGACGAGTACATCAGAATTCAAAGTTGTACCACTACTAAAGAAATTTGGGACACTTTGCAAGTGGCTCATGAAGGAACTGCTCAAGTGAAGAGGTCCAGAGGTACTCTACCATATTCTCAATATGAAAATTTCTCTATGAAGGAAGGAAATATTCAAGAGATGTATACAAGGTTTACTACACTGACTAATGGACTGAAATCTCTTGGAAGGACTCTTCTTGAAGAAGACAAAGTTGAGAATATTCTGACAAGGGTTCTTCCAGTTTCTTGGGAAAGCAAGATCACTGCAATCCAGGAATCTAAGAACATTGCAACTTTTAAACTGGATGAGCTGATTGGAAATCTCACTGCCTATGAACTTAGAAGGCAGACCATGAAGATGGATGCTCCCAAGAAGGAAAGGAGTCTGGCACTCAAAATCATTGAAGGAGTTGATCTGGAGGAAGATGAAATGACTATGATCACCAAGGATTTCAAGAAATATCTTATGAGAGGAAAGGGTTCCTCAAGAGGTGGAAATTACAACAAGACAAAGGTACCTGAAAAAATGACTAATGAGGGTTGTTACAAGTGTGGGAAGACTGATCATCACATCAAGAACTTCCTTAATGGGAAATTGAATGGAAGAAGGAAAGATCTGAACGAAGGAACATGTTCATCTCAAGAAGAACAAAGGATCAACAAAGGCTATGGTTGTTTCTTGGGGAGAAAGTTCAGAGGAGGAATTAGATGATAAAGATTGAGATGAACAAGCACTTATGGCAATTGGCAAATGAGGAATCTCATGAGGAATATGAGGTAAGTATAATTCATCTCAAAGACAAGATTAAGTTTTTGTCTAAAGAAAAACTCTCTGAATTGCTACTAGATTTTATTGATGAATCTGAGGTAATAAATAAAGAAAAGGAACAGCTGTCTAAGGATTGTGTAATTTTAAAGGCAAAGTATAAGAACCTAGAACTCAGAGTCAGTGAGACAGTGAGTGAAAATACTGCTCTGAAGAACCAACTTCATATATTTGAAGCTAATGTCCTAGAGTTAAAATCTGAAAACCTAAAAATGAAACTAGGAACCAGTAAGAAGATAGCTAACAACTCACAACTCACCTTAGAAGAAAATGTAGGTAAGCTAAAAGATGACCTGTATAGGAAGGATGAACATGTAAGAGTGATGAAGGAGGAACTAGGCAAGGTGAAGCATGAACTAGATAGAACTTGTAAATGGAACAGATCCTCCGATGCTTTGACATGGCTACAGGAAAATCATAGTAGCAATAGAAGAGGACTTGGCTTTGGGAATCAGCTACCTAAGTGGGATCCTAAAAGCAAGTACCTCACTCTTCCTGAGAAAAAAATTGTACCCACTGTGGTAAGACTTGTCACTATAAAAGTGAATGTAATGCAAAAGAAAATGTCAGTCAAAAGAACAAAAGTTTTGTTCAAGGGAAGAGTTGGTTGCCAAGTTGGGCTAAAAAGGAATTTAATTCATCATTTTGCTTAAAGAAAGGGACCCAAACTAGTTTGGGTTCCAAAGACTAACCCCTGATTTCTTTCTTGTAGGTTCAAGTGAAGGGGAGCAGCCAAATATGGTACATGGATAGTGGCTGCTCAAAGCACATGACTAGCAACAAGGATCGGTTCCTTTCACTTGAGGACCTCAAAGGAGGAAATGTCTCCTTTGTAAATGGAAAGAAAGGTGAACTTATTGGGGTTGGTAAGGTAGGTAAGAATGACACTCATTCCATTGAGAATGTCTATTTGATAGACGACTTAAAATATAACCTAATCAGTGTGTCATAGCTGTGTGATAGAAGTAACTTGGTAGCATTCACCTCTACAAAATGTTTTGTGATAAATCTTACCATTGACAAGATTGTTTTGCAGGGAAAAAGAGTGAATAATATATACATTATAGATCTGTCCACACTTTCAAATAAAGAACTAACCCGCTTAAGTGTGCTAGATAGTGATCGCTCCTTTGGCATAAGAGACTTGGACATGCAAGTGTAAGTCAACTCAAAAAATTAGTCTTCAAGGACTTAGTGATAGGACTGCCTAATCTTAAGTTCAAGGAAGACAAAGATTGTGAGGCTTGTGCAAGGGGGAAACATGTAAGATCCTCTTTTAAAAGAAAAAAAGTGGTAAGTACCACCAGAACGATGGAATTGGTCCATATGGATCTTTGTGGTCCAATGAGAACATTAAGCAGAGGTGGTAAGAGATATATGATGGTGCTTGTTGATGATGATTCTAGATTTACCTGGACATTGTTTCTAACATCTAAAGATGAAACAATTAACTTGTTCACTTCTTTTGTTAGAAAAATTCAGAAATAATTAGGAAATCAACTTGCATCAATTAGGTCTGATCATGAAACATAATTTGAAAATGCTAAATTTGCTGAATTTTGTGATGTGCATGGCATAGATCATAATTTTTCTGCTCCTAGAACTCCACAACAAAATGGATTAGTTGAAAGAAAGAATAGGGCACTTGAAGATATGGCTAGGACTATGCTTCTTTCTATTAAATTACCCCATAGTTTCTGGGCAGAAGCTGTTAATACTGCATGCTACATCATAAATAGGTGCATGATAAGACCCCTTGTAGAGAAGACTCCCTATGAGTTACTTAAATTAAGAAAGACAAATATATCCCACCTTAGGGCATTTGGTTGCAAGTGCTTTGTGCAAAACAATGGTAAAGACTCCCTAGGTAAGTTTGATCCCTGAAGTGATGAGGGAGTATTCTTCACATAGTAAAGCTTATAAAGTTTATAAAAAAAAGAACTATGTGTGTTGAAGAAAGTGTACATGTAGTTTTTGATGAAAATAACATTCTTTTTGAGAGACAGGAACAAGATGATGAAGCAATTGGGCTAGCTACAAACTCACATGAGATCACAGCCCAAACTGAAGCAACACTGTAGGAAGGAACAGGTGATGGAACAAGTTCATCTATCCCTGGCAACATGACAGGGGGAATAGAACAAATAATTCCCAAACTTCGTTGGAATCTGTGCCTGAACCTGTTCCACAACAACAAAGCATTGAAGGGAACATCAGAGAGTAACCAGTTGGTTGTGAAACCTTAGAGATATCAAAGTTCTCACCCTATTGAGAACATTATCACTGATCCAACCTCTGGAATCAAAATCATATCTTCTTTAAAGAATCTTTGTGCTTTTGATGCCTTTTTATCTCTTATTGAACCTAAAAATGTTGCTGAGCTTTGCAGGATTCAGACTGGGTAAATGTAATGCAAGATGAACTCAACCAATTTGAAAGGAGTCAAGTTTGGTATCTGGTACCAAGACCCGTGGATAGATCAGTAATTGACACTAAGTGGGTCTTCAGAAATAAACTTGATGAAGATGGAACAGTTACTAGGAACAAGGAAAGATTGGTGGTTCAAGGATATAGTCAGGAGGAAGGCATAGGCTATGATGAAACTTTTGATCCAGTGGCAAGGCTGGAAGCAATAAGACTCCTCATAGCCTTTGCTGCTTACATGGAATTCACCCTTCACCAGATGGATGTCAAGAGTGCCTTCCTAAATGGCTATCTAAAGGAAGAAGTGTTTGTCAAGCAACCTTCGGGGTTTGAGGACAAGGAGAATCCTGATCATGTGTACAAACTTGACAAAGCACTGTATGGACTCAAGCAAGCTCCAAGAGAATGGTATGAAAGATTATCAAAAATTTTGTTTGAGCATGACTACAAGAGAGGTAAAATTGATAGTACTCTGTTCTTGAAAGAAAAAGGTAAATATCTCTTGGTAGTTCAGATATATGTAGATGGCATAATCTTTGGATCAACTACTGATAAGCTAAGTAAAGAATTTTCTAAACTAATGGGGAGTGAATTTAAAATGAGCATGATGGGTGAGCTTAATTTATTTTTAGGCTTACAGATTAAATAAAATTCAAATGGAACTATGATCCATCAGCAAAAGTATGTAAAAGAGTTGCTTAAAAGGTTTAAAATGAAAGATTCCAAATAAATTGACACTCATATTGCAACAACCACAAAATTGGATTTAGATGAACCTGGTTCATCTGTTGATCAAAAGTTGTATAGGGGAATGATTGGTTCTTTGCTGTATCTCACTACTAGTAGACCTGCCATTGTTTTCAGTGTAGGACTTTGTGCAAGATTTCAGGCTAATCCAAAAGAATCCCACTTAACTGTTGTAAAGAGAATCTTGAGATACCTAAAACGGCACCACTGATCTCTGTCTTTGGTATCCAAAAAGTAGTAACTTTAACCTTGTAGGATATGATGATGCTGACTATGCAGGTTTTCTAGTGGATAGAAAGAGCACCTCAGGTATGACACACTTTCTTGGTTCATGCCTTGTATCTTGGGCCACTAAAAAGAAGAATTCTGTGGCCCTATCTACTGTTGAAGCTGAGTACGTGGCTGCAGCCTCATGTTGTGCTCAACTATTGTGGATTAAGCAGCAATTGATGGATTTTGGAATCAATGTTAGATGTATTCCTATATTTTGTGATAACACTAGTGCTATCAGTATGACAAAGAACCACGTTCATCATAAAAGAACAAAGCACATATATGTTAGACATCATTTTTTAAGGAACAATTATAAGAAGGTATTGATCTCTATTGAATTTTGTGCTACTGATAAACAGATTGCTGACATCTTTACAAAAACATTAAGTATGGAGTATTTTGAAATGAACAGGTTAGAGTTAGGGATTAAGATCACCTAATTGAACCAGTTCTGAAAAGACATGAAAAAAAATGAAAAAATAAAAAATTAGCTAGAAAATCTAAAACTTGTGTAAATAATCAAATTAACTGTTACTCAGTCTCATGCTGTAAATAGCATACTCTTTTGCCATGCTTTGATATGACTTACTAGTTGCTAATGAAATTTTCTCTGTTGTTGAAAGTTGAGACATGGTCAAGAGGATTCTTAAGTGATGAACCTGGTTCATCTGAAAAGCGAGGTATGTGTTCTTCACTCTGCACATTTTTGAAATACTAATATTTAAGTCATGAGCAGAAATCTACCCAAGTCCAAAATCTTTCAAAGTCTATCCTAAAAAAATTTGAACTAGTTCCATCTCAACTAATGAATCCCTACCGTATTAAAACACCTAGATACTAGGGAAAGTGTAACCGTCATTCCAAACTGAAAGTTGCAGACTGATTAGACTTATAATTGACCCAAAAAGGCTGCCGTTATGTATTAATTACACTTCACTTCTTAAATCCCTCATCATCATCTCTGAAAATCCTCATCAATTCTACAACTGTCAAAACCCTTCCTTCTCTCTTTGCCTTCAACTTCAATCTAGATTCTTTCTTCCATCTTCAACCAAAATCAAAATGTCTAACCCCTGGAACAATCCTGGTACTCCACCACCCACTACTCCATCTTCGTCTTCTACAACCCCTCCTCAACCTAGATCTACCCATCCCCAACCTAGTCCTAACCCCGAACCCAGAAAAAAGAGAGTCAAAATGCTCGCTAGAAAAATAGTAGTCAGAGGTGCTATAGCAAGAAAACTAAAAGCCAAGCTTCGCCAGGCTCAAGAATCACAAAATTTGAGTGATTCCTTTAAATAAACAACTGAGGGGGAAGGAACAGGATCTTCCGATTCTGAACAGGTATCTTCTGTACTAAAACCTAATTCTGAGGGTGTTTCTGAGATTGCTGAAAAATTAGAAAATAGGTTTATTCTGGTTGGGTCTGTGATAGATGTGGAATTGCCGGAGCAGAGAAGAAGAGGTGGTAAAAAAAATTGAAAAAAAAAAGGAGAGAGAGGGAGTAAGAAGTGAAGAGAGGGAAAAAGGGAAAGATGTGGCTGATTCTTCACCCACCTCTGAATCTATTAGAATGGCTATTATGGAGATGAGCCAAAAATGGAAGTAGGTGTTAAGAAGGCAGGGGGAAGTGAATCAGGAGAAGCCGCTGAAGGGTTAGTAAATCTGGAAAAGCACACAGATGAACCTGGTTCATCTAATGAGGAAACCCTGGCGGATTTGTTGAAAAAGTTAGGCGATAGTTACAATCCAAAGAAGAAAAGAACTCCTAAAGCTCAAACTTCTGGGAAATCAAGAGCAAATAAGAGAAGGAAAGCTGCTCCTTTTGAGAGTTCTGATATTCCTCTTCCAAGAGGAAGAACTACAAGGAGTAAGCTAAATCATAGTGAGTAAGAACTGTAGAGAGCTTTAGCAAAGAGTAAGAAAAAAAGCTGGAGAAAGGAAAAGAAAAGGTAGTTGAGCCTGTGGAGGCTGTTGAAGTAGATAAGATGGACCTGGTCCATCAAAGTGAAAAGGTGGCAGAGGTAGAGGTTCAGACCCCTAAGCCCAAGAAAGCCAAGACTTCCTCAAAGAAGTCTTCATCTATTTCTAAGTCTGCTGAACCCTCGACCTTGGCCAAGTGAACCAGGTCTGATGGTGAGAAGGATAAGTTGACAAAGTTTGGAAAACGTACAATTCTGAAGGGAAGGTTGTTGAAAGACCTGGAAAAATAAGGAATGATTCTGTTGCTGGAGAAGCTTGAGAGACAGGGCTGGAAGGACATGGTCCTTTAGTTGGATGGGAGACTGGCCATAAATGAAATAGTGAAATTCATGGAAAACACTGAGATCAAAGATGTCATAGTTACCACCCTGGTCAAGGGGGTCCAAATTTCTTTCGATGCCAAAGAATTGGGTGAAATCCTTGGCATTCCCTCTTAAGGCTATGATGACTACACAAGGCAGAAATGGCCATGTCTAGATGCTCTTCCAACTGCCCTGATGATCACAAGGAAGTTCTGCGACAATGAGGAAGAAAGTGATCCCAAGGCAGTCTATAAGATTGAAGAAGCCCCCACACAAGGTGATCTTTGAATTTATCAATAAGTGTGTGTTGCCACGGCAGGAAAGAAGGCACATTTCTAATTACATGGATTTGGTTTTGATGGAGTACTGGATAGTGGGAGGTAGATAAACTGGCCTTGGTTTATAATTTAGCTCTTGGACAGAGTTGTCAATGGCTCCAAAGCCCATGCCATTCCATATGGCTTCATTCTCACGTCTGTACTTGCTCATTACAAGGTGCCACTGAAGAAAGTGGAGATGGACACAAGCAAGGAACACTTTGGAATAAATACTCTTCCGGCTTGTGATTATGAGGTAAATGTCATCCCTAATGAACCTGGTTCATCAAAGAGGACACCTGTAAACAGCAAAGTCAGAGCTCTAGTGGAGGAGAGTAGGGCGAAGGATGCTGAAATAGAAAGGCTAAAAAACTGTTTGGCAGAGGTTGAATCTGAGAGGGATGCTCTCAGAGCTGAGCTTACTAAGGAAAGGGAGAAGAATGAGGGAATTCTTCGAGATATTCTAACTCTTCTCCAAGCCAAAAACCAAGCCTCTAGCCCTTCCAAGCCTTAGTTGCCTAGCCTGCCTAGAACATCAGTGACCCAGACTCGGGACTTTTTCTTGTTTTTTGCTCATGTTTTTAACTTTTTTTATTTCATTTTGTGGATTGTGGAAGAATCGTACTTTCTATCAATGAAATCTGATGCTTTTGCTCTTGTTCAATGTTTCTATTTCTTTCATAGTTTGAATTATTAGTTGATTATTGATGATTAATCCATGATTGCACTTGCAGTTGCCCAAGTGGCCATGAATAATTCTTAAATGTCTGGGATTCACATAATTTTTGCAACTTTTCAATGATTCCAAAAGGGGGAAGAATGGTTGTGCTTCTCTAAACATGTGATATTTATAACCTAATGAACCTGGTTCTTTTGTGATAAATGCTTAATACTCTAATATGTGCCAATGTTGGATTAAGCTGGATACATGCCTAAGCTTATGGACGCACAAATTTTTTCATCATCAAAAAGGGGGAATTTGTTGTCTAAGAAAAGGAATAGTTTTGAAGATTGACAAAAGAACTTAGATATGAACCAGGTCCATCACTGGCTAACATAGACACGAGCAGAGTCAAAGGCACGTGAGGTGCAGATATAGGAGATAAACGAAATATGGTAAAATAAGAGATATCTCCTGATCGAAAAGATTGCAAAATGATAAGGAGAAGGACTCCTTATTCAGTAAGAACAAAATCAAAGATAAGGAAGGATTTGAGGAGTTGAGATTAACTAGAACTCTTCCACTAAGGAAGAGTAGCATTAGAACTATAGTTAATTCCTTATCTACTAATCATATATATTGCAGATTGTTCTTATTGTACATGTATACACAAAAGCAGAAGTTAAGCAAGAATTGAGAGCAAAATTAGTGAGACAATTTTGCAAGCAGTTCGTGTGAGATTTGAGTGTGCGAATCTGAAGCTACTTGAACCAGCTAGAAGAACTAGTTCCAACTGTTGTCTTTTAGTCTAGTTTATTTGTAGTACGTGATTTTAACTTGTACCTTTTCAGCTTTATCTAGAAGCGTCTGCAATAGGTACTGTGTGTTTCAAGTTATAACTAACTTGGAGTTTGTCGCAAATAGCTAGAGGCTAGTTTGCTACAAGGGATTAGAGGTAATCCTAGGTTTACAAAAGAGTTTTTGTAAATGCTGTTTTGGCTCACTGATTTAGTAAAGAGTTTTGGAAAAATCCTACTAGGAAGTAGGTCGTGTTTTTTTCACCTTTTGAGCTAGGTGTTTTCCACGTAAAAATCTATGTGTTCTTTAAATTTTGTACTTATTATTCCGCAAACATTAGGAGTTGGAACACATAGAAGAACCTAGTCCTTCTATAATAAATGCATGCAAAAATCAAACACCACACAAATCACCCCTCTTGTGTGGTATTGGCGTATAAAACATCACTTCTGTGTCTAAATATTTCCCAGATGATACTGAGAATTGTCATCTACTATCAGGTGTCCATGTCGGTGCTTTTCAGTGTCCAACTCAACTACAATATTTTGCAGTGCATTTCTGAGTGAGTTTGGCCATAGAGTCTCGGTGGTTCCTTCATGCCAGCCACCATTAATGAGTATTTCCTTCAACTTGATGTATTTAGGTCTCACCCCTTCATCCAGATGACTATATAGTGGTCCCTCTGCTGTCCAATTACCATACCAAAATGGAATCTTACCTTTCCCGACTAACCATACCAGGTGGTCTTCCACTTTGTCTTTTATTTTGCATAATTGCTTCTAGCTATGTGATGCCCCTTTATTTATTTTCTTTATCACTGGGTGGTGTCTGCTACAGTATTTGGACAACATAAACTCCTTCCATAGTTTCCACCATGTTTTGGCAGAAAAAGCTTTGCACGTATCATGTGGCCTTCTGAAGTTGGCCCCCCTTCTTTGTATGGATAACATAACTTAGACTAGGAAATGCAATGGTGTTTATCTGACCCATCTGCGGAGCTCCAAAAGAATCCTGCTAACAACTTCTCAATCTGAACTAGAACACCTTTCAGAGGTTGTAATGTTGAAATCAAATTCACGGGAAGGACAAGAAGAATAATATGGCCTTCCTCCTAGAGAGAGAAGTTTGGAGTGCCAACCTCTAATTCTGCTAGTAAGAAACAACTCTTAGTATTTTTTATATGTTGACCACAAATATCTTCATATATTTCCAAAGTATTCATCACCAACTTGATAGGTTCTCTTTCTACCACTAGAAAAGAGAATGACTTCACCTTCAACAACTAAGTGGTTAATTTGAGGTCCCCTTTTATTCATCGAGAAGCCAATGAACTCTCTATTTTCATGCAGCTTATTCAACAATATCGACAGAAGTTCAACACCTATAACAAATAGTGAGGGATACCGGAAAAAACCATGTCTTAATCCATTCCTTGACTTGAAAAAATTATGTCTTTGACCATTCACGATAATTGAGTACCAATTACATGAGATGTGTTTGTGAATCACTTCAACCTATTGCTCTGAGAATCCCAACTTCCTCATCATATGGTACAAAAATGGTCAAGCAACTACATTATTTGCCTTGGCCATATCAAGCTTTATTACTACATTGCCCCATTTTTTAGAGTCCTGAATGCCATTTATCATTTCTAATGAAGCCCGATTGGTTTGTGAATATTATCTTTGGCAGCATTTGAACAAGTCTAGCATTCAAAATATTTGATATTATTTTACTTGTCACATTACATAAGCTGATTGGTCTAAGGTTGAACAGCTTCTGTGGAAAATCAACCTTGGGTAGTATAACTAAGCAAGTATGTGAAAAGAATCGGGGGATCTTTGCACCATTGAAGAAAGCCAACACAACATTGTGTATGTCCTCCATAATTATTGGCTAACACTTCTGAAAAAATAGGTCATTTAGTCCATCGGGTCCTGGTGCACTAGTGGAATCTATGGAAAAGACACTCTCTTTGGTTTCCTCTATTGTGGTCATGGCCATTGATGACGTCCACAACGCACCTCTATAGGAGATATGCTACGGTCGTATGCAATAATAGTACCCAACAAGACGGTCGATTTCCACAACGAGTTATGATATGTGTTAGGAGTATATATTTGAACCAAGCAAATGAGTTCTCTAAGATTGCACTTTCACAGTAATGTTTTATTTATTATTTCTACTGTTACTATAATGAATGCAAGCTAAAGAAAATAGATTATTGATAAATATTTTTGAGGTGTTTCCAATTGGATTAAAGGCAGGGCTATGATCATAACCTAGGTGTTTGCCTAATGGGATAAAGATGTTATACTTGTTTTGTTGATTGGGGTGTATTATAGCTCTCAACTTCACATTATCCACTCATTACCTCTCGGTCATAGAGTGATTTTTCCCAATTTAGCTTTCTCAAGTCCAAATGGGTATCAACCAAAACAATTGATAAGATCTCAAGTCGGGTTCTTACTATCTCTAGTTTGAACCCTTTAATTAGGTTAATCAATATCTCAATTAACACAATTCTTTCTTACTAAGTTATCCTAAACTAGGTCCCACTTTCTCAAGTAGAGACTAAGTCAAATTGGCATAAATCAATGTTTGCAACCATTAAATCTAACATTGAAGCATGAACTAAGCTAAATAATCAACATCCAATCATAAACAAGCGTAAAATTAATCACCCTTAAGGCTTACGCACTAGGGTTTCCTGGACTTGGTCTTTTTGCATACTCTCTGATCTTTGACGCTTAAGCCCAGTTTTACGACTGGACAATTCCTGTGCGATCCGCACATTGCTGAAAGTTGTATTAGGTATTTATCTTTGTTTGCGGCTCAAATGGAATTCTGCGGTCCGTAATTTATTTTGCGGCCGCAGAATTCCTTCTGCAGACCGCAGATTTGTGCTTCTATGCCCTTTATTTCCTTGTACCTCGGAACACCCTTTTTTTAGTCGGATTTTATCCCGGGAGACCAAAGTTCCAACATTCCTGCAATTTGCCCAAGTTCATTAGTTTCGGGAATATAATTCAATACTTTCAGACTAAAACAAAAGCTAAAAGGTGCTAATAAGCAGTCAAAATCTCCACTTATCAACTCCCCCAAATTTAAGTCTTTTTTGTCCTCAAGCTAATAAACTAGTTTCCAGCTTCAAAAATTAAGGGTCATTTCAGTGAGTCAAAGGTGAGCCATCCACGCATCAGTTAGGACCAATAATTACCCACACTTCTCATGTATTATCACCAAGGCGACAAGTTAAACATTCATGTACATATAGTTCTAATGTGACATTTGAGCTTCAAGAATTGACTTTAGTCATCAAGGACTCTTGCTCTATCACGTAGGTCATGGTGGACTCCGAACTCTTTCTCCTCTACTTTCCATCTGCCTAGATCACTTAATAAATTTAGCACTCAATCCAAAGATTTATGAAAGTTTCACTCATCTCTCTCAAGAGAATGTCACAAGTACGACTTCAAGTACCATAGGTTTGTCCCTCATGTAGATCGCCACTAATGTATGCTCACTCAGTTTGAAATCAAGTAGGACTTCTTTCGGGATGCAATGAAGGCTTTTGGGTTAGGGTAGAATACCGTATGGGTAAGTAGTTACACCTTTCCTTAAGCACTCCATCTTTCATTTCTCGGCCCACACTTTGCCAATTAATATAGGTACTTTCTTTTCATTGGGGAGTAGAGAGACTTAGTATTATTACTCTTTCTTGATCATTTAATTTTTTTCTCACTTTTTGATTTTTCCATGTTTATCATTACCTCTTTTTGAATCCCTTCAACCCTTCCACTTATTCACTTTTTGCATCTTTCTTTTTGTTCTTTTCTTTTCTTGCCTTTTCTTCTCATAGTGATCATTTCTTTTCTCTTTTTGTGCCTTGATACCTTTTTCAAGTTCCTCATATCTCCCCCAAACTTACGTTTTAAGCCATTTGTTCCACAAGAGTGTTAAGGAAAGCTCGGGTGCCAAGAGAGGGTCACGACCAAATGGGTAAAGGCTTGTAACATGGTTATCAAATGAGAAAGGCTAGAGGCTCAAAGGGGTTGACTAGGGATAATGACATTGGTTGGAAATAGAAAACTCAAACCGTACAAGGATAGCTTAAAATCACTTCTTAAACCAAGCAAAACTTAGGATTTCGCCTTGAAACACATTCGGGGCAAGTTCTAGACCCTTCGCGTGGATACTTAGACTAAGGACAATTCATCTCACCCCTCATGCAGCCAGATTGTAACAGAGGACAGAGTCAAGGGACCACAACGACCAAATTCAAGTTTGAAGATCACTATGGTCCACTTAAACCACTCGATGATTTCCAAAGTCAACACAAAAGTCACAAAGTCACTAACTAGAGCTATTTCTTTTAAAAACCTTGTTTCTAGCCATAAGCACGTAGTTAAGTGTGTTGGTTCCAATTGAAGCATGGTTGACTCTTTGGGCGTGACTTAATTAGGTCTTTTTTTAATTCATTACTAATATTATTACCTAAACACCAAAAATGGACTTATTCACTTGTCATGCAATCCATCGTTGGGACGAGTTACCCGGTTCACACAACAACTACCTTTGGAAAGAACCGTGACATTAAGAAAACCAAAGGCTTATTATCTACTAAAACATAAAAAGAAGCTACTAAATTAAATAAATAACTAACAAAGAAACAAAAATGAAACTAATAAGCAAAAACTACTGAAGATAGAATGAATATACATAATGAGAGAAAGAGAGAGAATATATATACATAATAAGAAAAAAGAGAATAACATCAAGTTATTATAGGCCAAATGTCTCTAAATGTATAAAATATAATAAATAAACTCCACCCCCGAATAAAGATAAGCATTGTCCCAATGCTTAACAAAATAAGAGTTAAAGAGGGGAAAGAGTGAAGAAAATTCCCTATGGTTCTCTGGACATCTCCTTGTCCTCAGTACTGTCATCGCCTTTCAGGCTCAGCCAACTGAATCTCATAATCCTAAACTCTAGGTGTTGCTGGGTTGGCGAACATATGATGCACTGCCTCAAAAATGTCGACAGCAAGGTCTGGCTCTTCAGACTAGCCAACTGGTGGCGCCGGTGCAGATGGTGCTGTAGGATCAGGGACAGAATGGTCTGGGTTAAGCAGCAGGTTAAAGGGGAGATCTCAGGCTGTAGCAAGCCTGGTCACGTGTCACCGGAGCTTGTCCACTGACTTCTTGCTGGCCTGGGACTTTCTCATCTTCTTTACTTCCTTTTCTATCTCTTCGATCACTGACCCGTGTTGTACCAAGGTAGACATAGTAGTGTTCTAGTTCTCTAGGAGATTCTTCAATGTCTCTTCAACTGTCAAGGGAAACTGAGGTTCCTGAATAGAAGATTGCACTACAACAGTACTAGATAAGTCAGACAGCTTTGCAGTGGTTGTCTCCATCCAGTTGTTGAGGCTTGCCAATGTCTGGGAGACTTAGAGCGCAGTAAGTGGTGGAATATTCAAAGCCAAGGTGGGATCTGTGTAGGGAGCTGTAATATGGGCTGTGGAGGAAGACGGAGGCATAGCTGCGACACTGGAGGAAGGCTCAGTCAAAGTGGATGGAACATCAACTGCCTTGGCAGCTACCATAGTTGGCTCATCAGACTGGCCCGCTATGGTAGGAGGCTGAACTTTCTTCTTCGGATTGTTCGCATCCATCAATGAATACCAAGTAAAAGGCTTCTTCGATTTCACCTTTGTGTCATAATCCTTATGCTCTACCCTTGCATTCGTGAGATATTCTGTAATAGTATTGGGATATGGGTAGGACGAGTCATCTTGCCAAGAATCACTGAGATGTTGGCCGACATCATGGCACACACATTGATAGGGTACCCGACCATGATAAAAGTAATTAGAACTGCCCGAGGAATTGGAAGGTAATTCTCATTTTGGCTCGGGTCCAGTCTGTTGCAGACAAAGGTTTTCCACCCCTTCGCCTCGAAATTCAGAGTGCTCCGGTGGATAGGAACCCCAACAACAATCCATGGTGGTTGCCGTGGTGCTGCTACAATCTCCGCTAACTAAGGTCTAACTGCGTCTCCCAATGCATAATTCTCCAAATATTCCTTTGGCTCAACATCTTCAAAGCCCAAGTACGTGTTGAGTGTATGCTGATCAAATCCCATTTTAGGTTACGTACTTTATTCACTTTTGTCCCTTTTTTGATGTGAGCCACATTTGCAAAGAATTCCCATATGAGGTACTCTCTGGTATCCACTACATTTTGAGTGAACCACATCCACCCCTTGCATTCCTTGAACTGTATCAACATTGTTGGGTTGTACCACTCCAAATCTTTGAACTGAAATTGTCGCTCAAGATTTAGCCACCTCACTAGCCAGTATGTACGAAAGCTGGTGAAGGCAGCCAAGCTGACAAATCGGTCCTCCCAAACCTCTTTCTTCTTCGACCTTTCAAGTCTGGAAGTTGTAGCATATCCCCCTCTGTTATCATAAGGGATATCTTGAACAAGTGCATCCTATGCTTTACGAACTGGTGTAGCCGATGGTTTAGAGGCCTGAATAGCATTCTCCGAACCCTCGGAAGTGCTATGAGATGAGAATGGCTCGTCCCTGAGTTGGTATCTCCCTTGCGACCTTGAATGTACGGCCGACTGCTCCTGAACAGAGGCTGAGTTTCCCTATGATGCTTCCTTAGACGGGGAATATGAGCTCGTCTCGGAGAGATCTGTATCTCTCCCCCTGCCGGGTGTAGCTTTCTTTGTAATTGTCTTTTGTTGGCCAAGGGGCAAGGCACTTTTGCCTCAACCCTGAGAAGGTTCATCTCTCCCTTTAGATGTGTCGTCGCATCCTCTAGAAAGTGATTGTTAGTTGCAATTCAATGTTCAGACATAAACAGGAGATATGCAAGTAAACTATAAACCAGAAGACACAGTGAGGGTACACAGCCAAAGAATGCTTGCAGAAACCCAAATCTGCGGTCTGCACAATTTCTTGCGGCCGCAGATGATGACTTGCACACTGCAAAATTTTGTTTTGCGGCCGCAAAAGTCGAGTGTGGTCCGCACAATTCCAATTGCGATCGCACCTCTGAGAGCCAACAAATTCCAACTCTCTGGTGACAGAGAATTGGTTAATGTACGGCCACAACATATTTTCTGCGATCCATACAATTAAACTTGCGGCCGCACATTGAAGTCTCAAAGTAGGGACTCCCTAATGACAGGAATAGTGCATTTTTGCGACCGCAACGGGAATTTTTCGGTCCGCACATTTTACCTTGCGGCCACATATCTCTTCTTCACTAATGCTGCCTTAAAATCAATTTATGTGAACGGCACAAATTTAGACGCGGCCGCATAATTCAAAATTACAAACAATTTAGTTGTTTCATTTAGGGTTTTCAATTTTGTGCACAATTTGACATGGCAACATCATAGAAGCATGAAAATATGTCAACCCAGTCCCCAAATAGCATGTATTATTTAATCCATTACAGATTTACCCCCACATGGATACACAATTGAATTCTAATGACAAATGGCCTAAAAATAACTAAAAAACTACAAATTAAAAGAAAACGATTAACAAGAAATTGAAGCATACTAGATGAATGAGTGTAATGAGTGACTGATTAAGGATGTTGTGTGTGTGGACAGATGAAATCAACAAGAAATTTCAAAAGGGAACTATTTCTATGCTTAGAGAGTGAAAAAATGTAATAAGGGCCAATGTTCCTCTATTTATACGAGTTGGTTGGCTAAGGGAAAGATGAGCGAGTACGACCGCGCAGTTGCATGTGCGGTCCGCACTCTGTTACCTGGTGACCATTACTCAGTGTCTCATATGTTGTCCGCACAATTTTGTGTGCGACCGCTGTTGTGCCCCGTTTTCTCGCGAAGACAGGGCTCGAGATGTGACAACTCTTTTAAGTGAGGTATTAAAAGAGAAGATTCGCGTGAGTTAGGGTACCTATTTGTAAATAACTCTGTTTAACTAGTCTACGTCTCCAAATATCGGGTCAGGGCTCAAGTTACCTCAGAGAGAAGGGGTTAGACACTCTTCGAGGTCCACAACTGTGGTTCCTCGCCGAAATTTTAACTACGTGGATTAGATGATTAAGCTAGATGATCAAACGAGCAAGGAAAGGTATAAAAGTTGAAGTCCTTATTATAACACATAAGAACAAATAATCGGTACAAATCTTAAAGATTACATGTGTACAACGACATTTGTTTATGTTAAATGACTAAGTGTAAATAACAAGAATATAAAGAGGGGGGGGGGGGGGTTCTAACCTTTTTATCCTAAAGGATCAATCTATGCGACACAAATAATACTTCTCAACTCCCTTAAGGTAGGGGGTTGCTCATATTATTCAGTGGGCACAAACTATCACCTTTTGCTACCAATTACTACGCTGAAGCTGTTACTTAATTAAGGCATTCTAGTTCAATTCTAAATTGTATATTATGCATGCATTACCCGTCCCATACCTATGGTCCAGGAGGCTTTGGACCTACTATGAGGTGGTTCAAAACTCAACTTAGCTTACTCAAAATGAGAAAGCTACACGACATTCAAAACAGATAGGACTTCACGTAAAGACAACTAAAGGCTCAAGTTAGCCTCCACACATAGACAACAAATGCACGCGGCAGAATAGGCAGTAGATGGTTTAAGAAATAAGACTTAGAGTCATATAGGCATGGTTTCTAGGTGATTCTAATTCCAGCATCATATGTGCAATGTTATTGCTCTTAATGACTTAGGCGGGGAGGCAGTAAACTGTTTGTAAAGTCAGAATTATCAGCACTGTTTTAAGGCATGCTTCTTAGGCAAATGACAGTTTCCTACATGCATGGTTTCTAATAGTAAAATTAATTTTATATATTTTATCCTTATTGGCATGTCGTCTAAGTATGGTAATGCAACGAAGTAACAAAGTAGTTGATTAGTTGATCAAGATCCTATAGGCATGATATCTAAAGGGGCAATGTAACATGAGCAATTGATTAATTGATTAGTTTGGTCCTATAGGCATGGTATCTAGATTGACAAAGCATATGTCGTCACATCCTATAAGCATGCTGTCTAAGTGCACAATAGTACATAGAAACAAGTGTGTCAAACACTTTGGATTAACATTCTTGAACAGTATATGAGTGAGGTATGTGTAATCCCTATAGGCATGATTTCTATCAGTATTCAACATACTAAACGAAATAACATATAAGTCATGCTGAATGAGATAGCAAACAGAAAACGTAGACCCTATAGGCATGTTTTCTACCCTTTTATATAAACATTAGAATACCCCAACCCCTCTTTTCATTAATCTCCCCATTATTCATTATTACAAGTTATTAAAGCCCAAATGTAATAATCCAAACCAAATATCAACAGTTACAGAAGGAGACAACTATAGGCCCAATGCAAAATAACCCAGTGCTTTTCTGGGCCTTCGACAACTCCCTTTCCTACGACCAGTAGACCCAAATCCCCAGCTCATAAGAATAGTATAGTAAGTCTGAATCTAACAGCCAAGCCCAACAATATATATAACCAAATACTATGCCCAAAGAAATGACTTACATCCCCATTAGATGTCAAACTCAACCACATAAGCAACAAGTTGTGCGTTGAATTAATTAAACAAAGCAGGAAGTTCAACACTTAACTCTTAGGACTGTAGTACTAATTATCTCTAAGACATATAGACAAATCATATGACATGCTTGCATTTTAGGGGACATGATGGATCATCCTGAGATAACATACTCTTTCAAATAAAGTTCAAACACTAACATGGTCAAAAACATCTTTCAAATAGGGGATCTAATCACGAAAGCTAAGGGAGAAATAGAGAACAACCTCAATATAGTAAGTTTAACATAAATACTAACAATATAGGTTCATGGTCGAGCAATTACTTAAAAAGAAAAAGTTATATGCTGATCATTAATCACAGTACAAGAGACAATATCAAACTTCAGTAGGAGAAGTAAGCATCAATTCTAATACTATTTGGCCATATGTGGTGAAAGAAGGTCAGCTGTAAGATTTATTCCTAAGGTCTTAACTGGTACCAAAAAATGCAGGATTGATCAAGTAAGCAAACGCACAATAGAATAAAAAATGTATAATAACAAGTCCTCATGAACAGCAGGACCAGAAGAGTAACAAGTTAATCATCGACTAAATTACTTCCTAAGCATGAGTTTGATTGACATAACAATCCAGGACAGGATAGGAAGTAAACTCAGGATTGACGACAAACACCAACATAACATAGGAGTCTTAACAGGTTTAGTAGAGCTAGAATTCTCAATAAGAAAAGAAACATTAAGAACTAGATTGTCAAATAAAGGTTGGATATTTCCTTTCACCTTATAGACTATAAGTATATTTAAACAACACAGGATTGAACTACGCATGCCTGACATCACAGTTAAGAATTTGTCGCAATAGAGTATCATATACATTAAAACACATGAGTTGGTCTATCATAAGAATGCAACACAAAGTAGGGGATAAACTCAGGGAGAGTAGCAGGTAATAAGAATTCAAACACACCCATTAGGGTAAACATGCTTAAGAGAGTCAAAACTCATTCATACTGAACATATGTAATAGACAAATATCAGAGTGTGGAATTGTAGGCAAGTTCAAATGCTAGAAAAAGAGTTCAGAATCAAGCCAGTAAGGTTGCAAACATACATGTCATATTAACATATTGATTCACAAAAGTCTCAATAGCATGAATATACTGAATATGAACACAAGCGAAAGAGGATGAACTGCTAAGGTCAAAGAACGGACCAGCTATCAATTGACAAACAAATAAACAGGTAGAACAGTTTCAACGGTATTTCAAACGTCAATAGAGAGTAGTAGAACCCAAAATAATCTTAATACATCCGAGTTCCCAAGGGTTTCAGATGAACCCCTGGCAGTTCTTGCACATAAAGGTCAACTAGTCAAATTCTGGTGGCCTTGCCTTTCAGTCGTCCAAGAGCCAAAGTTCAAAACAATATAGCATGAGAGAATAAGAGAGTAATAGTGGTTAATTTCAATGACTAAGCCCTCTTTAAAGGGAATTAGGGTAAGAGTTTATATAGTGTTCAAATTAGCAGACAAACATGGAAAATTATCAATCAACACAAAGAAGAAAAGAATATATCACATGCAATCAAAATCGACAAAGGAGAAGGAGATTCTCAAACCCTAGTTAGGGTTCAACGACAGAAAATATCAACCTGTGGGTGTGGGGAATCAACCCCTTTTTCGTGTATATGGACGAGATATTGTCCGAATCTTGAAGATCGAAGCTCAACGGGTCCAATCTGGAATGGTAATACTTGCCAAACTTAGGGCGAGTACTAAGTAATATCAATAGCGTGTGAGTAGTAGCAGGGTAGTGTAAATAGACCGTAGGACTCCGTAGTATAATGATTCAGAGAGATTTTTAGGGTAAACAGCTAGGGTTCATAAAAGATGAGAGCGTGTGAGGGCGGTTCGACAAAGAGAATGGTCTATAGGGTTTAGTGTAGGGATATAAGGAGAGTGAGGGCTTTATTTTGGGTCGTTGATCATTTGAGATCAACGTCCAAGATTAAAAGAAAGGTGAGGTAGGTTGAGGTAACGGGTCGCAACCGGGTTGGAATAAAGGGGTCGTTTGGTTTGGGCCAGGGAAGATTGGGCTAAGGTTAGGGGGTGTTTGGGCAATTAATTTGGTCTGGAATTGGCTCCAAATTGGGCTCCAAATTAAATACATGAAATTATAAAAGAAAATTTATAAGAAGTAATTAACAAATAGTAAAAATATTATTTATGTATTAATATTCTTTAAAATAATAGTTTAACATTATAAAAATATAAAAATACTATTTGGGCACAAATAATGTAATAAAATATAATTATGCACAACATAAAGACTATTACTGCAAAATTGAGTAAAATAGCTTTAAAATGCAAATATGATTATATAAATTAAAGTAAAATAAAACATATATTTGGATGCAAATAATAAATTTGTATGATTAAGTCCTCACAAAATAATTTAAAGGGGTATTTAATACATATTTAAATAATTTAAATGCGAGAAAATCAATTTTAAAGTTTAAAGAATTATGAAAAATTATAAAAAAATACTTATTTGACCCCTATAAATTGGGTAATAATGCAAAAGTATGTGGAATACTTTATAAAATATGAGGACAAAATTGGGTATCAACAGTCGCAGATTTTATGTTGCGGCCGCTGAATTCCTTTTGCGGTCGCACATCGACCTTTTCTCTAACAGACTAAACTTCAACAGAGTTGACATATTCAACCTTTCATTTGTGCGGTCCGCAAGATAATTTCGCGACCGCATTGCACTTTTGCTGCAACAACCATAAATGTACGGTCCGCACAAATCAATTGTGGTCCGCAACTCTTACAACACTTAGCTAGATTTTTGCCCAAAATTTCTATTAGTCACACTCAGCCCTGTGGCACACCCTGTAGCACACTTCAAATCAAGTTAGCATAAAAATAACACCTAATTACAAAATAAAAAGGAAATAAACATGGGTTTCCTTCCAAGAAGTGCCAGATTTAATGTCGCGGCACGACGCAAAATACCATCAGTTGAAATGAATGTTTTCCACGATGTTACTATCTCCAACATTTCCCAAATAGTGCTTCACCCTGTGACCATTGACTCGGAATATTTCATTGTTTTTGTTCTTCAAGTATAATGCACCAAAATGTGTCACACCCACAATTTCAAAAGGGACCACTCCATTTAGACTTTAGCTTCCCGAGAAACATCCTCAACCTTGAGTTAAACAACAATACAAGATCATCCACCTTGAACTATTTGTTCCAAATGTATTTGTCATGAAGATATTTCATCTTTTCTTTGTACAAGGATGAACTTGCATAAGCATGATAGCGGAACTCATCCAATTCATTCAAATGTACAACCCTCAAGTTAGCGGCTACATCCCAATCAAGATTCAACTTCTTTAGAGCCCACATGTCCTTGTGCACTAGTTCCACCGGAAGATGACAAGATTTTTCGAACACCAACCGGTATGGATACATTCCGATAGGTGTTTTGTAAGCCGTCTGATAAGCCCATAATGCATCATCAAGCTTCTTGGACCAATTCGTCCGATTAGCATTCGCCATTTTTGGACAAGCGACTCTTTATCTTCCGGTTGGATACTTCCACATGCCCACTAGCTTGTGGGTGATAAGGAATCGTGACTTTGTGAGTGACACCATACTTGCTAAGCAAGGTGTCGTAAGCCTTGTTGCCAAAATGTGTCCCCCATCGCTTATAATAGAACGTGGGTACCAAACCGTGTGAAAATATTCCTTTTCAAGAAAGACACCACATTTCTCGCCTCATTGTTGGGTAAAGCAACGGCCACAACCCATTTGGACATATAATCAATAGCGACCAAGATGTAGGTGTTTCCAAAATAACTCACAAAAGGGCCCATGAAGTCAATACCCCACACATTGAAAATATGAATCTCCAAGATGTTTGTGAGAGGCATTTAATTCTTCTTTGAGATTCCATCAGCCCGTTGACATTCATCACATCTTTTCACTAGCTCACTTGCATCCTTGTAAAGAGTGGGCCAATAAAAGCCGCAACTAAGAAATTTGGCCTCCGTTCTTGCGCCATCATAATGACCACCATATGGAGAAGAATGACAAGCCACAAGAATTTCACCTTTATCTTCTTCCTGTACAAATCTTCTAATCACCATATCTATAAAAATTCAGAAAAGGTATGGTTCATCCCAATAATAATATTGACAATCCCCTTTGAGTTTTCTTCCTTTGGTTCGAAGATAACTCATCTGGAATGATTTCACACATAAGAAAATTTGCTAGATCCGCGAATCATGGCACCTCTTTTATTGGAATAGCAAAGAGTTGCTCATCGGGGAAGGAGTCATTGATTTCAAGGCCATCATGCGGCCTCCCCTCCTCCTCCAAATGAGACAAGTGGTCCACCACTTGGTTTTCAATACCTTTTCAATCTTGGATGTCAAAATCAAACTCTTGAAACAAAAGCACCCAGCTCATCAACCGAACATTGGAGTCCTTCTTGCTCATAAGATACCGAGGTGCCACATGATTTGAGTGGACAATGACTTTTACACCCATCGAGTACGGGCGGAACTTCTCAATTGCAAACACAATGGCTAGGAGATCTTTCTCCATAAAGGTATAGTTGATTTGGGAACTATTCATAGTCTTACCAGCATAGTGGACCAGATGAAAAACTTTGTTGATGTGTTTCCCTAAAACATCCCCAACCTCTACGTCACTTGCATCACACATAAGTTCAAAAGGACGCTCCAATTTGGAGAGGTGATGGGAGTAGTTGTCAACTTGAACTTCAACAATTCAAAAGCTCTCATGCAATAATCATTGAAGTTGAACATAGCATCCTTCTCAAGAAGCTTGCATAATAGGTTCACCACCTTAGAGAAATCTTTGATGAAACGCCGGTAAAACCCTGTGTGGCCTAAGAAACTCTGCACACCCTTCACCGAAGTTGGAGGTGGAAGTTTAGAAATAACCTTAATATTTACCTTGTCAACTTCAATTCCATTCCTTGAGATTTTGTGGCCAAGGACATTGCCTTCCTCGACCATGAAATGGCATTTCTCCCAATTAAGCACCAAATTGTTTCTTCACATATAGCAATAACTTTATCCAAATTTACAAGACAATCATCAAATGAATCTCCAACCACCGAGAAGTCATCCATGAAAACTTCAAGGTATTCCTCCACTATGTATGTGAATATAACCATTATACACCTTTGAAAAGTCATTGGTGCATTGCACAAACCGAATAGCATCCGTTTGAAGGAGAAAGTGCCATAGGGACATGTAAAGGTTGTTTTATCTTGATCTTTTGGAGCAATAATAATTTGGTTGTATCCCGAATACCTATCAAGAAAGCAATAGAAACCACGTCCGGCCAATCTATCAATCATTTGATCTATAAAAGAAAGTGGAAAGTGATCCTTCCTTATAACTTTGTTGAGCTTGCGATAGTCCATACACACCCTCCATCCGGTCGCCGTTATTGTAGGAATCAACTCATTTTTTTTCATTGGCGACCACCGTTTTTCCCCCTTCCTTTGGGACGCATTGAACCGGAGAAGTCCACGAACTATTGGGGATGGGGTCCCCGGCATCCAACACTTGATAATCTCCTTCTTGACAACTTATTGCATACCCTTATTGACTATCCTTTGATGTTCAATGGATGGTTTGGCGTCATCCTCCAACTTGATCTTATGCATGCAAAAGCGGGGCTTATCCCCCGAATATCCGCCAATGTCCACCTAATAGCCTTCTTCCTCTTGTGTAGCACCGCCATGTGGAATCTACCTACACATTAGTCAAACAATAGGAAAGAACAAACGGTAAAGTAGAACAAGGACCAAGAAATTCATACCGAAGATGTGGAGAGGATCTCGGCCAAATCCACACCACTATTAAGTAGCAAGGCGGTCGATGCAATAATAAACCCTACAAAGGTCGGGATTGAATCCACTGGGAGTTAAAATGGGATTAGGTGTATATCTAAGTTAATTGCAGTTTTGGCTCTAATTATACTTCCACAAACTTGGTTGGTGTTTTACTTCTATTTTACTCTATTGATTGCAATTAATAAAACTACGGACAATATTTTTTGTTTTGGGCTTTTCAAATGATTAAAGGGACTAGGGTCGTGACTTCTACCTAGGTGGTTATCTAACGGGTTGTAAATTCCAGGGCAAGCTTGATTAAGAGGGGTTGTAATATAGCTATCACACCCGGAAACTCACTCTATACCTCTAGGTAGTTTGAGTGATTTTGCCCAATTTGGGTTTCTCAAGTCCAAATGTGTATTTTCACAAAACAAGTGATATTAGCTCAAGTCGGGTATTACTATTTCTAGGTTTGACCCTTTAATTGGGGCTATCAATTTCTTGAGTTCAGCCCAGTTCCTTGTTAGCCAAGTTTTCCTAGACTTAGTCCCTCTTTCTCAAGTAGAGACTAAGTCATTATGAGTCAATATTTGCAACCATTAATTCTTGATTTCTAGCAAGAAATAGGCTAAATAACACTAACCCAATCACAAACAAGCCTTAAATCAAACACCCATTAAATACCCACACTAGGATTGGGTCACAACCCTAGCTAAAGATTTAGCTACTCATTAAAATTGCAGAAATTAAAGAAGAATTGAAGATAGAATCCATAATATTTGATTATGGGATGAAAATCTAGAGACAAATCTAGTACAAAATTTCCAAAAGCAGTAAGTAAAAACGAAACAGGTGCTCTTCTAAAACATAACTTAACATATCAATGAAAAAAAGTTCTATTTATACTAAGCTGAAAATATCTTACAAAAATACCCTTGCGGAGGTTGTGCGGCCGCATAATTCTGAGTACAGTTGCACACTTGCTTCTGCGGCCGCATAATTATGGTGCGGTCTGCATTCCTTGAACTAGAGCTCTGGCTTTTGCTGGACTTCTGCGGAGCAAACAATTCTGAGTGCGGCCACGCTCTTTATTATGAGGCCGCATAAAAATGACGTGGTCCGCACTTCTTGACTTTGGGCTTGAACCCAGCTCTCTGATTCTTCACTCCTACGGACCGCACAATAGTGGGTGCGACTGCACTTGACATCCTGCAGCCGTACTCCTTCAGCTTGCCCAAATATCAACTCTCTGAATCTCGTCTATTGTGGTCCGCATAATAGTGAATGCGGCCACAAATAGAATTCTGCGACCGCACAATATTTGTGCGGTCCGCACCTTTGTTCTTGCTCAGACTTCAGGCTCTGAACCTTTCTTATGCGACCACACTAGAATTATGCAGTCCGCACAGTTGGACTTTTTGCCCTGTTTTGGTTCTTGTTCACTTTTGACTCCTTTATGAGTTGATTTTGATTCCTTTGGCTCATATTGCAACATTCTTGTAAAGAAAATAACATTTAATTAGTTTTCGGGAATACCTTTAAGCATATTTGACCTAAAGCACAAGTAAAAGAGAGAAAATAAGCGGTCAAAATCCCTACTTATCAACTCCCCCAAACTTAAGATTTTGATTGTCCTCAAGCAATTAAGCAATTCCCACCACCACTAGAAAAAGAATATTTTAGCTGGCCTAAGGTGAATCAATCATGCATCAATTGGGACTAACAATTACCCTCAACGCATATGAATTATCAACAACACAATGTTTTGACTTTTTGAGTACCATAGTTCTAATGTGACACTAGAGCATCAAGAGTTGACTTTATTCATCAAGGAAGCTCGCTCTTTCACGTAGGTCATTGTGGATCCCAAACTCCTCCTCATCTACTCTCCATTATCCAATCTCACTTTAGAATGTAACACTCGAAGTAAGGATTGTGAAACAATTCCCTCATCTCTCTCAAAAGAATGTCACAAGTCCGGCTCTAAGTACCATAAGCTTGCCCCTTATGTAAATCACCACTAATGTAAGCTCACTCAACTTAAAATCATGTATGGATTTTGCGGGATGTAATGAAGGCTTTTGGATCAAGGTTGGTCTTGTTGGAATATAATGGTTTCATCTTTCCTTAAGCACTCCATTTTCTCTTTCCGGCTCATACTTTCTCGACTCTTTGAGTCATTTTCTTCTTCCTTGGGGGAACTAGAGAGGCGTAACGTCACTCTTTCTTAATCATGACATTCATTTTTCTCCTTTTCTATTTACTCCATGCCTTTCATCATTGTTTTCTTTGAATCCCTTCAACTTTCTACCTTATTCTTTCTTTTTGAACTTTTTCTTTGTGGCCTTTCTTTCTTTTGTTTGCCTTCCCTTTTCTTCATTTATTTTTCTTCTTTGTACCTTTTATCACTTTCGAACTCCTCGTCTCTCCCCCAAAGTTATGATTTTGCCAATTATTTTTCAAGAATGCTAAGGAAAGATCGGGTGCCAAGAGAGGGTCATTACAAAACGGATAAAGGCTTGTAACGTGGTTATTGAAAGAAAAAGGGCTTCGTCTCAAAGCGGTTGACTAGGGATTTCACATTGGTAGGCTATGGATGTTTTCAAGTTTCAAATCATATCAAGGAGAGCCTACAATCATTTTTCAAGCCAAGCTACACTTAAAATTTCGCCTAGAAAAATATTCGGGGCAAGTTCTAGACTATTGGCACGAGAACTTGGACTTGAAATTCAATACCTCACCTCTCAAGCTGCTGGATTGCTAAAGAGAACAGAGTCGAGGGACCACAACAACCCTAGCTAAGATTGAGAATCACAAATGTCTCGACTGAACCACTTGATGATTGTTTAAGTAAACACAAGAGTCTAAATGTCACAACTAGAGCTATTTTAAGCCAACAACTTTGTTTTTAACCATAAGGTCGGAGGTAAATGTGTTAGTACCAAGTGAAGTCTGCTTGAGACACTTTTATTCATTACTACTATATTTACCAAAACATAAAAGAAAATGGACTATATCCCTTAAGAGGTTTGTCACTCCATCCTTCATTGGGAATAGCCACCCGGTTCAAACATATCCACCTTTGGAAAGAACCATGGCATTAAGAAAACCAAAGGCTTATTGTTCACACAAAACGGAAAAAGAAGCTAACAAATTAAAAAGAATCTACTAAAGTAAATAAGAAGTTATGCTACTAAGGAAAAACAAACTAAAGAAGTTATGAAGTAAACTACAGAAAGTAAAATGAATATAAAAAACGAAGTAAAGCGAATATATACATAAGGGAAATGGATATATACATCAAATGGGGAAAATATATACATAACAAAGAGAAAATAAAGATAAAGGAAAAATAGTGTAATAGTTATTACATGCCAAATGTCAATGTCAATCAATCAAAATAGACCATCTCCCAAATGAAAATAAGCATTGTCCTCAATGCTAATAAAAAATTAAGAACAGGGAAAGGTAGAGAGTCAAGAAAACTCCTTGTGTGGTCTTAGTGTGCATGGGGTCCTCAGCACCTTCTATCTCATCTAGCTGTATGTCATAATCTCCTGACTGAGGGACATCTAGGTTGCTGAGCATCTATATCATCTCCTCAGCAGTGTGTGTAGTTGCAACCAGCTCCTCAGACTAGTCGGTTGCTGCCTCTGATATCTCTGGTACTACTGATGGTGCTGCTGGTTTTGTTTGCTCCATGAGCAAGTCCAATGGAAGATCTCCGGCAGATGAAATCTTCTCAATCTCTTTGTGCAGCTTCTCTACCGACTCCTTTGATGCCAGAGTCTTCTGTATCTTCTTGACATGTTTGCCTAAATCCTTGATAACCTTCCCATGTGTCTACAGTCTCTATGATGACCTTCTGGTTATCAAGAATTTTCATCAATGTTTCCTCCACTGACGGAGGTACCGGAAGCTCTGCTGGGGCTGAGGACTGTGCTGCAACAACACTGGATATGGCATTCAACTTTGTAGTGGCGGCATGCATCCAGTTGTTGATACTCGCCAGTGTTTGGAAGACTCGCAGTGCAATCTGAGGATAAGTAGAAGATGCCGGCACTGATAAAGGCACTAATAGTCTAGCAGAAGCAGGTGGTCCGAAAGATGAAGGTGGCATGGCTGTTGTCTCGGTGGAAGTACCGGATGTTAAGGAAGGCTCGGCAGCTGACTCAGCAACCACTACCACTGGCTCCTCAGACTGGCCAAGAGTGAGTGACCCTTGTAACCACCATTCTCTAAACTTAGCAAAAACATTAGCACTGACGAATCTGTCTTCCCATAGTTCTGGCCTCCTTTATCTTTCTAAACCCCCCACTGCAGTATCACCCCCTCTCCCATCGTCTGGGACCTCATCATCATCATCATCCACATTAATAGGATTAGCTGAAACATGTGGGGGACAGGGCTCAGAGGCTTGACTACCCTCCTCCGAACCTTCAGAAGAAATGGAAGAGGAAGTTGGTTCATTTACAAGGTGAAGTTACCCTCAGAAGCTTCAGAAGAATTGGGTTTCTGATTGTTCTTGCACGAAGTTACCCTTAGAAGCTTTCCGGATGTGAGGTACTCACTGGTGTCTGAAGGTTCAGGGGGTCTATTAGATGTGGCTTTCTTGTTTATGACCTTTTGAACTACAAGTGGTAGGTTGATTTTGCCTCGACCCTAGCCTCGGGAGGGTTCTGCCCTCCCTTTTGATGTATCTCCTCTACCACGTGAGCGGACCATTGTCTGCAGCACATAAGTAGTAGACTGCCGAGTGCAGACCGCACAAAATTGAGTGCGGCCGCATAACCCTAGATTCATACTACTGGGGTCTCTAATGTTGCATCAGTGCGAAGCGCACAAAAATGAGTGTGGCCGTGCAAAACCCATTTCAGACCGCACAATTTTGAGTGCAGCCGCACAGCCCCATATTCAGACTACTGGGGTCTCTGAAGTTTCATTGGTGCGGACCGCACAAAAATGAATGCGGCCACACAAACTCATTGCGGACCGCACAATTTTGAGTGCAACTGCACAATTTCATTATCATACTTTCCCTTAACTTAGGGTGCTGCGGACCACACAAAAATGTGTGCGGCCGCATACCCTCTACTGCGGACCGCACAAAAGTGTGTGCAGGCGCATAATTTGAATTACACGGGCACTGACTTATGATTTAAACATGTTTTTCACTAATTAAACATGGTTCTAGAAATTAAGCATGATTAACTACTCTCCCATGCCCCATTTAACATTTAAAACACTACCCATACGATGATAAACAAGATTGACCATCTCGTGACATTATTAGGCATGAACTTAACCCTAGATAAAAAAAACTAAAAGAAAGAAAAAGAGGAAGAATCTAAAGCATTGAAATTAACATACCAGTAATGAAGATGCAGGTGAGATTCAACACTGATGAAATGGGTGAGGATTTAGAATAAAGATGGAGGTGAGATATGCACTGTGCTAGCTTACTTTCAGAGGTCAAAGTTTGTAAAGTGTAAAAAGATGAGAAAGGTCCTATTTATACTTTGACCCGTCTGACCCATAACTTACCTGAGTGTGGCTGCACAATATTGAGTTCGGTCCGCACTTCTTACCTGTTCCTTGAAGTGGTGCTGTGGTCCGCACAATAATGACAGTGGCCCCTAAATTCGCACGGTCCTCACAATTTTGTGTGATTCCGCAAATCATTAAGGAATCTTTTCAGGCCAAACTTCAGAGACTTTGAAATTTTCATCTCCTAGTTGTGCGACCGCACAAAGAATTATGCGGCCGCAGTGTGCTGGTGCGGTCTGCACTGCTGCAACACTTAGCTAATTTTTTTCTTGCAAAGTTCCTGCAATGCACACCCATATTCCTGCATACACTTCAGAACCAGTTAACACAAAACAATGCCTAATCTAAAAAAAAGAAAATCAAGAGAAAGAAAAACACATGTTGCCTCCCAAGAAGCGTCTGATTTAACGTCGGGGCACGATGCATGTTACCATCAATCACTTAAAATAGAGCAATGCCACAACGTGGCCATCATCAACCTTGCCAAGATAGTGCTTCACTCGGTGCCCATTGACTCTAAACACCTCACCATTCTTATTTTCATATCTAGAGTACCAAAAGGTGTCATATGTACAACTTCAAAAGGGCCACTCCACTTTGATTTATGCTTTCCCGGAAACATTCGCAACCGAGAGTTGAACAAAAGCACAAGATCACCTTCTTTGAATTCTTTGTTCCAGATATACTTATCATGGAGGTACTTCATCTTGTCCTTATACAAGGACAATTTGGAGTAAGCATGGAACCGGAACTCATCAAGTTCATTCAATTGCTCCACTGTAAGATTTGCAGCTACATCCCACTTAAGGTTCAGCTTCTTCAACGTCCACAAGGCCTTATGCTCTAGTTCCACCAGAAGGTGACAAGCTTTCCCGAACACCAACCAATACGGAGACATACCAATTGGTGTTTTGTAAGATGTTCTATAAGCCCAAAGAGCATCGTCAAATTTCTTTGACCAATCAGTTTGATTTGCATTAACAATCTTTGATAGAATACTTTTGATCTCCCGATTGGAGACTTCAACCTGTCCACTTGCTTGGGGATGATAGGAGGTCGACACTTTATGAGTGACACCATACTTGGAGAGTAAAGTGTCAAAAACTTTGTTGCAAAAGTGTGATCCCCCATCACTAATGATGGCCCTTGGAGTACCAAACCTTGTGAATATGTTCTTCTTCAAGAAATCTACCACACCCTGAGCTTCATTGTTGCGCAAAGCCACAGCTTCAACCCATTTGGACATGTAATCCACAACCACCAAAATATAGGTGTTCCCACATGAGCTCACAAATGGACCCATAAAATCGATGCCCCACACGTCAAAAATATCAATCTCTAGGATGGTGGTGAGAGGCATCTCATTTTTCTTGGAGATTCCACCGGCCCTTTGGCATTCACCACAACGCTTAATGATCTCGCTAGTATCCTTGTAAAGGGTAGGCCAATGGAATCCACAGTTTAGCAAATTTGTAGCAGTCCTCGCTCCACCATGGTGACCACCATATGGTGAAGATTGGAAAGCTTCAAGAATACCCAATTGTTCTTCTTCTGGTACACATCTTCGGATAACACCATCAGTACAGATTTTGAAGAGATATAGCTCATCCCAATAGTAGTCCAGGCAGTCCCATTTGAGCTTCTTCCTTTGGTTTCAAGAGAACTCATTCGGAACAATGCCACTCACAAGATAGTTGGCCACATCAGAAAACCATCGCATCCCGGTCATATAAATGGAATGGAGTTGTTCATCTGGAAATGAATCATTGATCTCAAGGCCATCATGTGGCCTCCCCTCATCTTCCAATCGAGACAAGTGGTTCGCCACTTGGTTTTTACTCCCCTTGCGGTCTTGGATTTCAAGATCAAATTCTTGTAGAAGAGTATCCACCGCATCAATCTTGCCTTAGAGTCTTTCTTGCTCATCAAATAATGAAGTGCCTCATGTCGGTGTGAACAATCACCTTTGTACCCATTAGGTACGGGCAGAACTTTTCCATTGCAAAGACAATGTCTAGGAATTCGTTCTCGGTCACCATATAGTTGACTTGGGCATCGTTCATAGTCTTACTAGCATAGTAGACCAGATGGAAGATCTTGTTAATTCGTTGAACCAATACCGCTCCAACCGCCACATCGCCTGCATCGCACTTGAGCTCAAATTGTAAGCTCCAATTTGGCGCGGTGATAATAGGAGTGGAAGTCAACTTATACTTGAGTAGTTCAAATGCCTTCATACAATCCTCATTGAAAACGAAATTGGCATATTTCTCCAAGAGTTTGCACAAGGGGTTTACCACCTTAGAAAAATCCTTGATGAACCGGCGGTAAAACCCCGCATGACGTAGAAAGATCCTTACTCCCTTGATGGAAGTAGGGGGAGGGAGTTTGGATATCACCAATGGTCGAGGACAATGCCCTCCTCGACCATAAAGTGACACTTCTCCCAATTAAGCACCAAATTAGTTTCCTCACAACGTGCCAATACCTTATCCAAGTTATCCAAGCACTCTTCAAAAGAATCCCCACGACAGATAAATCATCCATGAAAACATCGAGAAAGTCCTCCACCATATCGGTGAATATGGCCATTATACACCGCTGAAAAGTTGTCGGTGCATTGCATAACCCGAATGGCATCCGCAAAAATACGAAAGTGCCATACAGACAAGTGAAAGTGGTTCTCTCTTTGGTCTTCAGGTGCAATAAGAATCTTGTTATATCCGAAATATCCATCCAAAAAGCAATATTAAGCACGTCCGGCTAACCTATCCAACATTTGATCAAGAAATGGCAGCGGGAAATGGTCTTTCCTAGTAACTTTGTTGAGCTTCATATAATCCATGCATACTCTCCACCCGGTGACAGTTCTTGTGGGGATCAATTCATTTCTTTCATTTTTTATCATAGTCATGCCCCCTTTCTTTGGGACACATCGCACCGGGGATGAACACGAACTATCAGAAATGGGGTAGACAACCCCAACATCCAACCACTTGACGATCTCTTTCTTTACTACCTCTTTCATGGCCTACTTCAATCTTCTTTAATGTTCCACGGAGGGTTTGGCGTCCTCCTCCAATATGATTTTGTGCATCCAAAATGTGGGGCTTATACCCAGAATATCCGCCAATGTCCAACCTATTTCTTTCTTCCTCCTTTGGAGCACCGCAAGGGTGGAATCTACCTGCACGTTAGTTAAGCACGAGGAAAGAATAACAGGTAAAGTGGAACAAGGGCCTAGAAACTCATACCTGAGGTGTGAAGGCAAAGGATTTAACTCCAAGGTGAGAGGCTCCTCGATTGAGGTCTTTGTTGGTGGAGTCTTCTGATTTTCGAGATCCAAGGAAAGTTTTCGGGGCCCATATCTATATGATCCCATTCCTTTCAAAGCATTTATACATTCTACAAAGATTTCCTTCTCATCCTCATCATGATTCAATAAAACAACTTCCAAGGTATCTTCAACATTTATCACAACACTTGTGTCATCAACAATTACTTCGGTCACAAGATCCACGAACGAACACACTTCATTGCTATTAGGATGCCTCATTGATTTACAAATATAGAACACCACTTTTTCCTCGCCCACCCGGAAGATGAGCTCACCAGCTTCCACATCAACTAAGGCCTTCCCTGTATCAAGGAAAGGTCATCCCAAAATGATTGGCACCTCGTAATCCACCTCACAGTCAAGTATCACAAAATCTGCGGGAAGTATGAACTTGTCGATCCGAACTAACCCATCATTAATTATCCCCAATGGCCTCTTCAATGTTCGGTCCGCCATTTGCAACCTCATGGATGTGGGTCTTGGTTACCCAATCCCCAATGTTTTGAATACAGAATAGGGCATCAGGTTAATGCTTGCCCCTAGGTCACATAAAGCTTTGGCAAAATCGGCACTTCCAATAGTGCATGGGATTGCAAAAGCACCGGGGTCTTCCAACTTTGGAGCCATGGAGTGCACAATGCCACTCACTTGATATGTCATATTGATCGTTTCACAATTCATTGATCTCTTCTATATTACCAAATCCTTCATGAACTTGGCATATCCCGACATTTGTTCTAAGTATTCAACCAACGACACATTTATGGAAAAAAATTTCATCATATCAATGAATTTCTTGAATTGATTCTCATTGTTTTCCTTTGCAAGTTTTTGAGGATATGGAGGAGGAGGCCTTGGCCTTCGGCACTACCGGATCCGATATGTCTATTACATGCTCCCTAGACGGGTTCACATCATCTTGTGTCTCCTCCACATTTTCATCAATGTCTATCCTAACTTCTTCATGAACTTGCACATTATTTCTTGGCACATCATCATCTTGAACCAACACATCATCATCCACATTTCTTCTTTGATTTGAGGTACTAGAAACTCCACCTCTCCCACTTCTTGTTTTCACGGCCATTTCATGTCCCGTATTATTCCCACCCTCAGGTTCACCACCATATCACTCGGTAGTGCCCCCTTAGGGCGAGTACTTAAAGCTTGACAAATCTGGTCAAGTTGGACCTCCAAGTTGCGGATAGAAGTGTTGTGGGAGGCTAATTGGGCATCGTAGTCGGTGTTTTTCTCCATCATTTGCTTAAACATATTTTCAATCCGTCCCTTTCACTATTGGAAAAACTAAGACCTTGAGATGGATATGGAGGTGGGTTGTTTAGTTGTTGATACATCGGGGGCCTTTGAGAGCCCGACCCCCGATTTCCTTGATTGTTATTGTTCTAACCTCCTTGATTATTGTTGCCTCCCCAATTGCTTGGATTGTTGCCACCCCAATTACCTTGATTATTTCCTCCCCAATTGCCTTGATTACCCCAATTGTTTTTATTGTTGTTGTTCCCCAAATTGTCGTGGTTGTTGTTGTTGCTACCACTCCAATTTCCTTGGTGACCTTGGTTTTTCCAGTTTCCTTGTGATCTCCATTGTTGTTGATTTGGAGCACTGATTCTTTGGCCTTGATAATTTTTGACATATTGAACCTCTTCATCTTGCTCATCATATGCATCATCTTGATTATACCCACTATTACTTTGCTCAAATTGCTCCTGATGGTTTTGTACTTGTTGACCTTGTTGCCTTCTCTTATTTACCATCATGTTCACCCCTTCCATAGCATTCATCTGTTTCGGCCCTTGAACATGTTGAAGCTGAGCCTTGGACAATTGGTTCATGGTGGTTGTCAACTCGTCAATAGCTTGCCCATGATAATGTAGCTTCTTATGTAGGTGAATAACATTTGGGTCACCCTGAGGAACATTGGCTCTACTTTTCCACGCCAAAGAGGTATCCGCCATTTCATCCAAGATTTCACAAGCTTCAGAATAAGGCGTGTTCATGAATTTACCCCCAGCGAGTTGATTTACCACACAATGATTCGTTGTGTTGATCCCCCTGTAGAAGGTCTATTGAATCATGGCCTCGGTCATATCATTGTTCAGACACTCTTTGACCATGGTACGATATCTTTCCCAAATCTCGTGCAATGGCTCATTGGGCTCTTGTTTGAAAGATAGAATTTCATCCCTTAGCGTAGCCATGTGCCCCAGAGAGAAGAATTTGGCAATGAACTTTTTGGCCAACTCATCCCAAGTGTGGATGGAATGATTGGGCAATCTCTCTAACCAGCCCAAAGCCTTTCCCCATAGAGAAAAGGGAAATAACCTTAACCGCAATACATCCTCGGTGACATTCGTTTGCTTTCTCCCCCAACACGTATCAACAAAACCTTTGAGATGCTTGTAGGCATTTTTGCCTGGAGCTCCGGTGAAGAAACCTCGCTGCTCAAGAAGTGTAAGAATCACATTGGTTATTTAAAAGTTGCCCATTCTAATCCGGGGCGGAACTATTGCACTTGCACAGACCTCGTTGGACAACACCCGTTGTGCTTTTCTTGGTGGAGGTGGGGGAGGGTTTGGGACATTATCATGAGGCGGTCAACCTCTCCTGTTTTCTTGAGGCTCGAGATGAACCTCATCCACTTGCTCATCATCTACCTCCTCCCCCAATGGTATATTTCCGAGGGGCTCTTTGTTAAGAGCCATTTCATACCTAAAAGGAATTCACAAAAAAATTAGTGACACGGAAGAAAAGAAAGACAAAACACACAAGTACCTAGATATCTAGCTAAATCTGTTTAACTCCCCGGCAACGGCGCCAAAAATTGATCTCGGCCAAATCCATACCACTATTAAGTAGCGAGGAGGTCAATGCAATAATAAACCCAACAAAGGTCGGGATCGAATCCACATGGAGTTAACAAATGGGATTAGGTGTGTATCTAAGTTAATTTCATGTTTTGGCTCTAATTACACTTCCACAAACTTGGTTGGTGTTCTACTTCTATTTTACTCTATTGATTGCAATTAATAAAACTAAGGACAGTATTTTTGGTTTTGGGTTTTTCAATTGATTAAAGGGACTAGGGTCTTGAATTATACCTAGGTGGTTATCTAACAGGTTGTAAATTCTAGGGCAAGCTTGATTAAGCAGGGCTATAATATAGCTATCACACCCGAGTACTCACTCTATACCTCTCGGTAATTTGAGTGATTTTTCCCAATTTGGCTTTCTCAAGTCCAAATGGGTATTTTCATAAAACAAGTGATATTAGCTCAAGTTGGGTATTACTATTTTTAGGTTTAACCCTTTAATTGAGGTTATCAATTTCTTGAGTTCACCCAAATTCCATGTTAGCCAAGTTTTCCTAGACTTAGTCCCTCTTTCTCAAGTAGAGACTAAGTCATTTAGGTATGAATCAATGTTTGCAACTGTTAATTCTTGAGTTCTAGAAAGAACTAGGCTAAATATCACTAACCCAATCACAAACAAGCTCTAAATCAAACACCCATTAAATACCCACTCTAGGGTTGGGTCACAAACCTAGCTAAAGATTTAGCTACTCATTAAAATTTCAAAAATTAAAGAAGAATTGAAGATAGAATCCATAATATTTGATTATGGGATGAAACTATAGTGTTTAAAGACAAATCTAGTACAAAAATTGCCAAAAGTAGTAAGTAAAAACGAAACATGTGCTCTTCTAAAACATAACTTAACCTAACAATGACAAAAAGTTCTATTTATACTAAGCTGAAAATATCTGACAAAAATGCTCATGCGGAGGTTGTGCGGCCGCATAATTCTAAGTGTGGTCGCACACTTGCTTTTGCGGCTGCATGATTATGGTGCGGTCTGCATTCCTTGAACTGGAGATCTGGCTTTTGCTGGAATTCTACGGACTACAAAATTCTGAGTGCGGCTGCACTCTTGATTATGCAGCCGCATAAAAATGATGTGGTCCGCACTTCTTGACTTTGGGCTTGAACCCAGCTCTCTGATTCTTCACTCCTGCGGACCGCACAATAGTGGGTGCGACCGCACTTGACATCCTGCGGCCGCACAATTTTGGTCCGGTCCGCACTCTTTCAGCTTGCCCAAAGATCAACTCTCTGAATCTCGTCTATTGCGGTCCACATAATAGTGGGTGCGGCCGCAAATAGACTTCTACATCCGCACATTATTTGTGTGGTCCACACCTTTGTTCTTGCTCAGACTTCAGGCTCTGAACCTTTCTTCTGCGGCCACACTAGAATTATGTGGTCTGCTCAGTTGACCTTTTTGCCCTATTTTTGTTCTTGTTCACTTTTGACTCCTTTATGAGTTAATTTTTATTCCTTTGGCTCATATTGCAACATTCATGTAAGCAAACACATTTCATTAGTTTTCGGAAATACCTTTACGCATATTTGACCTAAAACACAAGTAAAAGAGAGCAAATAAGCGGTCAAAATCCCTACTTATCAGGAGGCAATGACTTTAACTCCTAGGTAGGATGCTCTTCAATAGAAGGCTTTGTAGGAGGAGTTTTCCTATTTTCAAGATCCTAGGACAATTTCCGGGGTGCATAGTTGTACGACCCCATTCCTTGCAAAGAGTTCACACATTCCATAAAGCAATCCATCTTGTCATCATCAAAGTTGAGCAAGACGGCCTCCAACATATCACCAACATTGATTGTAGCACTTGTATCATCAACAATAACATCGGTCACCAAGTCCACAAAAGAGCACACCTCATTGCTATTTGGTTTTCGCATGGACTTACACACATAGAAAATCACTTTTCATCACCAACCCGGAATGTAAGTTCTCCAGCTTCAACATCACAAAGAGACTTCTCCGTAGCAAGGAAAGGTCTTCCAAGAATAATTGGCACCTCATAATCAACTTCACAATCTAGAATGACAAAATCCGCTAGAAGAATGAATTTATCAACGCGAACAAGGATATCTTCAATCACTCCTTAGGATCTCTTCATAGTACGATCGGCCATTTGCAATCTCATAGAGGTGGATCTTTGTTGAACAATCCCCTAAGTCTTGAAAACCGAACAGGGAATAAAATTGATTCTTGCCCCAAGATCACAAATAACTTTAGCAAACTCGACACTTCCAATTGTACAAGGAATCGTGAAAGCACCGGAATCCTACAACTTAGGAGCCATTGAATACAAAATTGCACTCATTTGATGAGTGACTTTGATCGTTTCAAAATTCATTGACCACTTCTTTGTCACGAGATCCTTCATGAAATTTTCATAACCGGGCATTTGATACAAAGCTTCAACTAATGGCACATTGATTGAGAGACTCTTCATCATTTGAATAAATTTCTTGAATTGGTTTTCACCATTTTGCTTGGCAAGTCTTTGAGGGTATGGAGGTGGAGTCTTGGGAAATGGTACCTTATCCTTTTGCACTACCGGCTCCGGTATGTCAATAATATGATTCCTAGACGGGTTTACCTCCTCTTGAGTCTCTTCCACACTATCATCAACATCAATCCGGACTTCATCATTAGGTTGCACCTCATTGTTCAGGATCTCTTCTTTTTGCACCACTTTCTCATCATCCATAAGTTGCCTTTGACTTGAGGTGGGTGCATTCCCACCTCTTCCACTCCTTGTAGTAACATCCATGGCAACT
>ML429756.1:47725-99805 GCA_005239525.1 Nicotiana knightiana
CCCCAATTTCCTTGATTATTTCCACTCTATTTTCCTTAATTGTTGTTTTTATGCCAATTCTCTTGATTGTTTCCACCACTCCAATTTCTTTATTTATTAGAGTTCCAATTGCCTTGGTTGTTTGAGGTCGCCATTGTTGTTGGTTTGGGCCTTGGAAGTTGTTTCTTTGACCTTGAAAGTTGTTCACAATATTGCACCTCCTCTTCTCGTTCATTATAAGAATCATCATGATCAAAATCACTATCTTCTTTCACATAATTCTCCACCCGATCTTGCACTTGTGGACCTTTAGTCCTCCTCTTGTTCGCCATCATGTTTACTCCCTCCATGGAATTGACTTGCTGTGGATTTTGCACTTGATTTAGTTGGGCCTTTGCTAGTTGTGTCATGGTGGTTGTCAACTCGAAAATGGCTTGCCCATGGTCTTGCAGTTCTTTGTGAAGGTGAATCATGTTTGGGTCACCTTATGGAACATTGGCCCGGGATTTCCAAGACGATGATGTTTCCGCCATCTCATCCAAAATCTCACACCCCTTTGCATAAGGCGTAGTCATGAAATTTCCACCGGCAAGTTGATTCCCTACACATTGGTTGGTTTATTTAATCCCACGATAGAAAGTTTGTTGAATCATATTCTCCATCATATTGTTGTTAGAACATTCCTTAACCATTGTTCCATAACGTTCTCATATCTCGTATAGTGGTTCATTTGGCTCTTGCGTGAATTCCAAAATATCATCACGAAATGTAGCCATATGCCCCGAAGAGAAGAACTTAGAGATAATCTTTTCCGTCAACTCATCCCAAGTGTGAATGGAATGGTTCAGCAATTGTTCCAACCGATCTAAATCTCTCCCCCGTAAAGAGAAAGGAAAAAACCTTAGCCTCAATGCATCGTCTGAGACATTTGTTTATTTTCTCCCCCAACAAGTGTCCACAAATCATTTCAAATGTTTGTACACATTTTGAGTTGGAGCACCGGTGAAGAAACCCCGTTGCTCAAGCAAAGTGAGCATCACATAGGTGATTTGAAAGTTTTCCACCCTAATACTAGGAGGTACTATTGCACTTGCATATCCTTCATTGGGTAATATTCGGTGTGGATCCGCTCATGGTGGAGGTGGGGTGGAGCGGGGACATTGTCATGAGGCACTCGGCCTCTTATATTGGCTTGAGGTTCAAGAGGAAGCTCATCAACTTGATCATCCTCGACGTCCTCATCCTCCAAAGGTAAATTTCTGAGCTCATTGTTCGCCATGGTTGTACCTACGATTTGTCAAACAAGTTAGTAACATGTAAGAAAAGAAGATATTCGAAAAACACACCCAAAATATATAGCTAACACCTTTTTGACTCCCTGGCAATGATGCCAAAAATTGATGACGTCCACAACGCACCTCTACAGGAGATATGATACAGTCGTATGCAATAACAGTACCCAACAAGAGTCGGGGTCGATTTCCACAAGGAGTTATGAGGGGTGTTAGGGGTATATATTTTAAGCAAGCAAATGAGTTAGCTAAGATTTCACTTCCACAACAAGGTTTTGTTTACTATTTCTATTGTTACTCTAATGAATGCAAGCTAAAGACAATAGATTATAGATAAATGTTTTTGAGGTTTTTCCAATTGTATTAAAGGCCTAGTGATGTGACCATAACCTAGGTGTTTTCCTAATGGGATAAAGACGTTATACTTTTTGGTTGATTGGGGTGTATTATAGCTCTCAACTCCACGTTACCCACTCAATACCTCTCGGTCAAAGTGTGATTTTGTCCAATTTGAATTTCTCAAGTCCAAATGGGTATCAACTAAAAAAGTTGATAAGAGATCAAGTCGGGTTCTTACTAACTCTAGTTTGAACCCTTTAATTAGGTTAATCAATCTCTCAACTAACCCAATTCCTTGTTAGCTAAGCTATCCTAGACTAGGTTCCTGTTTCTCAGGTAGGGACTAAGTCAAATAGGCATGAATCAATGTTTGCAACCATTAATTCTAAAATTGAAGCATGGACTAAGCTAAATAATCAACATTCAATCATAAACAGGCATAAAATTAATTACTCATAAGGTTTACATAGTAGGGTTGGTTCACAAGCCTTGTAAAAATCTAGCTATTCATAATAGGATTTGAAGAAAATAAAGATAAAAAGCTAATTAAACTCATAATGGAAGATTAAAATGATGAAATCTAATGTTAAAATACTCAAATAAGCTAAAACTTCCCAAAATAGCAAAGAGAAAAGGCTACAGCAGCTTATTATGTTCAAACTTGACCTAATTTTGTGAAACATGTTTATTTATACAGGGCCAGAAATCACAGACAAAAATGCCCCTCTGGAGCTTCTACAACCGCACAATTCCATGTGCGGTCCGCAGGTTTCTTTAGTTTGGTAGGAAGGTGAGTTCTGCAGCCGCACAATTCTGGACTGCGGCGGCGAGGCAATCTTTCGCGACCGAACATTTCTGGACTGCGGTCGCGAGGCAATCTTCTGCGACCGCACAATTCTTGTGCAGTCCGCACTTCATAGAGGCTTCTAGACTTGGTCTTTTTGCATACTGTCTAATCTTTGATGCTTAAGCCCAGTTCTGCGGCCGCACAATTCTTGTGCAGTCCACACATTGCTGAAAGTTCTTCTTGGCTTGCGGCCGCAGATGGAATTCCGTGGACCGCAATTTCTTCTGCGGCCGCATAATTCCTTTTGCGGATCAAACATTTGTGCTTTTGTGTCCTTTATTGCAGTGTGCTTCGAAATACCCTTTTTTGAGTCGAATTTCATCTCGGGAGACCAAACTTCTGGCATTCATGCAATTTGCACGATTTCATTAGTTTCGGGAACACAATTCAACACTTTCGGACTAAAAGAAAAGCTAAAAGATTCTAATAAGTCGTCAAAATCCCCACTTTTCTGCCTTAAACACCTCATTATCTTCTTCTGTTAGTTTTGAAGTAAGACATTCTAGTGCAGAGAAGTCATTTGAATCCTCACCATGATTAAAAGTCTTGAAAATGACTTATGGTTGCTTCTGCAATTTCCTTATCACCTCCCCTCCACTGTCCCTCTTCATCTTGTATCTTCTATATGCATAATCCTTTCCTTCTTCCTTTTATGATACTATGAAAATATGATGTATTTCTGTCCCCTACTTCGAGCCCTTGTGTCTTTGCGTTCTGTTGCAGTACTTCTTCCTGAATCTTTAGATACTGGATATACTTAGCCTTTGCTTCATTCAATTCTACTATGTGAGCAGGTGTGGTATAAGCTACATGCATTGCTTCCAATTCATTTATCTGTTTCTCCAGCTTCTTTGGTTCTTCATAAATGTCACCAAACGCCTGTCTCGACCAAGCACTCAACTGTTTAGGAACCTTGTATTGGTTCCTGCCATTCCTCTTGCACCACTGCTAGAAACTCATGATGTTTAGTCCATAAGTCAAGAAATTTAAAGTATTTGAGTCTAGGAACTGAGCTTTTCTTCATATTGATCAATAGAGGTGCATGGTCAGTACAAACTCTAGCTAGATGCTCCATAGTAGTTTATGAGAATTTATCCATCCATTCCATATTGATTAGAAGCCTGTCAAGCCTCTTCCATATAGTGTTAGGGGATCCTCTATTTTCATTCCATGTGTACATTGCTCCATAGTACCCTGTGTCTTGTAAACCACAATCATCAATGCAAGCTAAGGAGTCAATACTTTTTTCTACTCTGTTAGGCCTACCACCTTTCTTCTCTATAGAGACAGTGATCACGTTGAAGTCACCAACCACTCCCCATGATCCCTGTATTCTGTTCGCTATTGCTCTCAATTCTGTCAGAAGTTGTTGTCTCGAATAGGCCTTGCATTTTGCATAGACGACTGCCAAATGTAATGGTGTAGAGCCCATATGATAGCTGATTGAAACTGTCACCTGTTGTCCCGTATCTTCCACTATGTTAACCTCATGATCGTCTGTCCAAAAGAACCATATCTTGTGGTTGCAATTAAAGTAACTATTCTGGAATCTCTTTATCGTAGTAGCTTTTGTCATTGGTTCTTGTAACGCAATAAAAGTGAGATTGTGTTGTAATTTGAGAGTTTTTAACCTTTCCCATGCCTTTTGGGCCTTCATGCCCCTAATATTCCATGATATTGTACTAATCATGAGAAATATCAGGGGCAAGGTTCTTTGTTGTCTTTGGTGCCTTTGCTTGGAGCCATGAAACATTAGACCTCCAGCACCTTGTACTCCTCTTGGAGATAAATGGTTAAACTATGCTATCTTGTCTTGTATACTCTGTGAAGAATATACTTTATTAAAATCCACTGTCCTATGAGGTCTTCAAGCGAATATATATACTTCTATGTCTTGTAACTGTAGCATCTCTTCATATAGGTTCCCTGAATCCTCCATTATGCATGATTGATGCATTATGCATGCTTTGTCCCCTATTACTTTCGCTCTCTCCATTCATCTCTGAGTTTATCAATTTGGGGGCGAGTTCGTGGATATCTTCCAACTACCGTGAGACAGCACTTTTCTGCAAGCAATTCGTCTTCTTCCTTTGTGAACACTGTTGGACTTTAAGTCATTGGGCTTTAAACACTAGAAGTGTGAATTGGGAAATGGTGGGAAATAAAATGGAGGGAAATGGAAAATTTGAATCAAGTGAGCTTTGTCATTTATGACAAATGAACTTTGTCCCTCATTGGTGAGGGACAACTACACTTGTGTGTATAAATATAGGATCACTTCTTAGAGCTCTTAAAGGAGTTGAAGAGAATGAAGCCTCGCGCCGTCGGCTCGGCTTCGGCTTTGGCTTTGGATTTAAATTTTTCAAATGATCGATCGATGAGATTAATTTTTTGACAAAGTTTATTTAATTAATTATTTAAGAATTAATTAAGTGCCAGTAAGTTCCTTTTCACTCACTCGAAAATACAGAACTTCCTTCTGAAAATCCTGCATTCTTCGCAGTTTCTCTCTCAAATTCGTAAGTGTGATTTTGCTTCGTTCTTTGAGTTCGTTGGTATCCTGCAGTTTATATTGTCGCTGTTGCAGGAAGGTTTATTTCTTTTCATCCTGGGAGGATTTAATCCATTACCTTGGCAACTTGTGAGGGGGTTAAAATTCCTTAAGGACGCACAAGGAAATTGTGGACTCGGAATATTTCTTATTGTTTACAGCTTTCCAGTTTCTTCTAACAGTTTTCTAATTTCTGTTTTAACACAGTAGCGATAATAATCTTAAGGAATTTCAAATTAAAGTTTCTGTGTTGAAATCTATATTGAAATGTTATCTATATTTTGTATACTGGTTTGAAGACTAAAGCCTTGATGCTTTCTACTCCAATAATTGTTCTGTCCGGTTTAAAGTATATCAAAACTTTACCAGAATAATAAATGTACGGGTTGAAGTATATAAAAACTTCACCATTGTTACGTGTTGTATGTTTGGTTTGGTATTCAGTTTGAAGATATCAAAACTTCACCGATTTAACGAAGTTCTGTTTGTTTCCAACTCTACAGAAACATGACGAATGAAACCCAAACTAATGGAAATGTTGTTGGAACGGGTGCTTCATCGAGTAATGTTGCCTCGTCAAGACCAGCATACAATGGCACCGGAAGAAAAGCCCGAGAAATTTTCCGGTACAGACTTCAAACGTTAGCAGATGAAGATGCTATTCTATCTAACTACACTAAGCCTGCAACGATTCATCAAGGAGGATTTTCCAGTCGTGGGAGAAGATACTCCTGAGGCTGAACGGTTTGTGGTAATTGAAGCATGGAAACACTCTGATTTCCTATGAAGAAACTACATTTTAAGTTGTTTGGATGATGGCTTGTATAATGTTTATAGTGTCATGAAAACTTCAAAAGAGTTATGGAACGCTCTTGAGAAAAAGTACAAGATCGAGGATGCTGGACTTAAGAAGTTCGTTGCTGCAAAATTTTTGATTTTAAGATGATTAATACTAGGTCGGTCATCACTCAAGTCCAATAATTATAAGCCATCGTGCATGACCTCCTTGTTGAAGGTATGACCCGAGTCAATAATTTTATTAATAATATTAAATAGTGTTATTAATTATAAATTTGTTNCTGCCTTCATTGAAAAGTTACCTCCTTTATGGAAGGACTTTAAGAACTACTTGAAGCACAAGCGAAAAGAGATGATACTGGAGGATCTAATTGTTCGTCTAAGGATAGAAGAATACAACAAAAATGCTGAAAAGAAGTCATGTGGAAACTCGGCAATAATGGGAGCTAACATTGTTGAGGAAGCACCGGGAAATAAAAAGAAAAGAAAGAAGGCATCTGTAACAAATAATTGCCCGAACAAGAAGAAGTTCAAAGGTAGTTGTCACAACTGTGGAAAGCCCGGGCATAAGGCCATATATTGTCGTGCTCCAAAGAAAGATTTTCAAAAGAAAGAGTCACAAAAGAAGAAGAATCAAGCAAATGTGGTGGAAAATTTTGAAGAAGTAGAGGACTTGTGTGCCATGTTGTCTGAATGCAACTTGGTAGGAAATCCGAGAGAGTGGTGGATTGATTCTGAAGCCACCCGCCATGTTTGTTCTAACAAGGAATTATTTTCTTCTTATGCTCCCGCAGGACCCGACCAAAATCTTTTCATGGGAAATTCATCTACGGTCAAAATCGAGGGAGTTGGCAAGATTGCATTGAAGATGACATCCGGAAAAATTGTGACTTTAAATCAAGTTCTCCATGTTCCAGAAATTCGCAAGAATTTAGTATCTACAGCACTTCTTGTCAAAAATGGATTTAAGTGTGTATTTGTTTCCAATAGTGTTGTTTTAAGTAAGAATGATATGTATGTAGGCAAAGGTTACCTGAATGAGGGTGTTTTTAAGCTAAATATAATAGCTATTCCTATCAATAAAGTTGAAGCTTCTTCTTACTTAGTTGAGTCAAACACTTTATGGCATGCACGCTTAGGCCACGTCAACTTCAAAACATTACGGAAAATGATTAATTTGGAAGTATTGCCAAAATTTGATTGCATTAACTCAAAATGTCAAATCTGTGTGGAATCAAAGTATGCTAAGCATCCATATAAGTCTGTTGAAAGGAATTCAAGTTCTTTAGATTTAATTCACACAAATATTTGCGACATGAAGTCAACACCATCTCGCAATGGGAAAAAGTACTTCATCACTTTTATTGACGATAGTACGAGATATTGCTATGTTTACTTACTTAGTAGTAAAGATGAAGCAATTGATGCATTCAAGCAATACAAGAATGAAGTTGAAACACAACTTAACAAAAAGATCAAAATGATAAGAAGTGATAGGGGTGGAGAATATGAATCTCCTTTTGAACAAATATGTTTGGAAAATGGCATTATTCACCAAACAACTGCCCCGTACTCTCCTCAATTTAACGGAATTGCGGAAATAAAAAATCAAACATTAAAGGAGATGATGAATGCCTTGATGATAAATTCTGGTTTACCATGGAACTTGTAGGGGGAAGCTATACTTACAGCAAACCGAATAATCAACAGTGTGCCCCACAGTAAAATACAGTCCATTCCGTACGAAAAGTGGAAAGGAAGGAAACCTAGCTTGAAATACTTCAAAGTGTGGGGTGTTTAGCTAAAGTACAGGTTCCTAAGCCTAAAAGGGTGAAGATAGGATCAATAACGGTTGATTATGTATTTATTGGATATGTAACCAATAGCAAGGCATATCATTTTCTGGTTCATAAATCAGAAAATCCTGAGATCCACGTTAATACGGTAATAGAATCAGATAATGCTGAATTCTTTGAAACTATTTATCCNAAGTGAATCGTCCTACCAAAAGTCAAAACGACCTCGGGAGGTAACAACAGATGGTATGCCTAATGAGGAAAATCCGAGAAGAAGTAAACGTCAAAGGACATCTACTTCATTCGGTCCAGATTTTCTGACTTTTCTGCTAGAAAATGAGCCTCGAACCTTCAAGGAAGCAATGTCTTCCTTAGAAGCACAATATTGGAAAGAGGCGGTCAATAGTGAAATAGAATCCATATTGAGCAACCACACTTGGAAATTGGTTGATCTTCCTCCAGGTAACAAAACTTTGGGTTCTAAATGGATTTTCAAGAAGAAAATGAAAGACGATGGTACTATTGACAAATACAAGGCAAGACTTGTTGTCAAAGGATTTATACATCGAGAAGGTCTTGACTATTTTGACACATACTCGCCGGTAACAAGAATTACATCCATTGGGATGCTAATAGCGTTAACCGCCTTGTATGGTCTTCAAATCCGTCAAATAGATATAAAACAACCTTCTTAAATGGTGATCTGGAGGAAGAAATCTACATGAACCAACCTGAAGGGTTTGTGGTTCCGGGAAAAGAAAAGAAGGTGTGCCGACTTGTTAAGTCCCTTTATGGACTAAAACAAGCACCCAAGCAATGGCATGCAAAATTTGACCAAACAATGTTGTCAAATGGCTTTAAGATTAATGAATGTGATAAATGTGTTTACATTAAGAACGTTCCAAATCATATCGTCATTATTTGCTTATATGTTGATGATATGCTAATAATGAGCAAAGACATTGCCGACATTCAAGCTACTAAGCAAATGCTTGCTAGTAAGTTTGATATGAAAGACTTAGGAGTGGCCGATGTAATTCTAGGAATTAAAATCCAGAGGACTCCTCAGGGTCTGGCTTTGTCCCAATCACATTACGTGAAAATGGTACTTGAAAAATTCAAACACTTGAAATTTAGAATGCAAGAACTCCAACTTAAACCATTATCTTGTAAAGAATAAAGGTGAAAGCACGTCTCAATTGGATTATGCTCATGTCGTGTACTGGGAAGCTTAATGTATATCATGAATTGTACACGTCCTGATATAGCTTGTGCAATAAGTAAACTTAGTCGATTCACAAATAATCCCAACAAACATCACTGGGTGGCAATGAAACGAGTTCTGAGATATTTGGAATATACCCAAGACTACGCTTTGCACTACAATAAATATCCTGCGGTTATCGAAAGATATAGTGATACAAATTGGATAACCGGCTCAACAGAAACAAAGTCCACAAGTGGATAAGTTTTTACTGTTGGCAGAGGAGCAGTATCTTGGAAGTCTTCGAAACAGACGTGCATCGCTCGCTCTACAATGGAATCAGAGTTTATAGCTTTGGATAAGGCCGGCGAAGAAGCTGAATGGCTTCGGAATTTCTTAGAAGACATTTCGTTCTGGACAAAACCTTTTGCTCCTATATGCATACATTGCGATAGTGAGGCTGCAATAGGACGGACAGGGAGTGTTATTTATAATGGAAAGTCTCGTTATATACGTCGAAGAAATAAAACCGTTAGACAATTACTCTTTAGTGGAATTATCACTATTGATTATGTAAGATCAATGGATAATGTGGCGGATCCGCTTACAAAAGGCCTAACTAGAGAGGGAGTTGAGAAATCATCTAAGGAAATGAGACTATGGCCGAGGACAAGTCATCATGGCGGTAACTCTACCTAGAATTTTGGATATTCCGAGATCTAGGTTCAAGGAGCTCAAACAAAGTTATGATTGACCGGTTCAACATTGTCAAAGAAANCTTACACGTTCTTTAATGATTACCTAAGTTTGATGTGGTATTATCAAATAGTGTCAATCTAAAGGATTACACGTTTAGGAATCACCTATGTAAGTGTGAAGTGGAAGCCGCTTCAATGAGAATTCTGTAAGGCCAATTCTCTACGAACTTATGAAACCAAGCGGTGTTCATGGTTGAAACGAACACAACAATGAGAACCAAAAGACGGTTAACGGTTAGTTGTGTGACATATGGTTGTCTAGGTATACACTAAAGTTCGATGGTTCAAAGATATCAAATCTACTGATTGACCGAGTATATCCGACATATGCTCACTACGAAAAGTTCAAAGGGTAACCTACTTATCCAGATGCAATTAATCCTTACTTGCAAATCACACAGCTTTCATCTATGTTCATTCTTGTTATAGCCATTCCCCATTCATGTGGGGGATTGTTGGACTTTAAGCATTTGGGATTTAAAGACTAGAAGTGTGAATTGGGAAATAGTGGGAAATAAAATGGAGGGAAATGGAAAATTTGAATCAAGTGAGCTTTGTCATTTATGACAAATGAACTTTGTCCCTCATTGGTAAGGGACAACTACACTTGTGTGTATACATATATGATCACTTCTTAGAGCTCTTAAAGGAGTTGAAGAGAATGAAGTCTCACGCCGTCGGCTCGGCTTCGACTTTGGCTTGGGATTTGGATTTGGATTTGTCAAATGATCGATCGATGAGATTAATTTTTTGACAAAGTTTATTTAATTAATTATTTAAGAATTAATTAAGTGACAGTCAGTTCATTAATGGAATTAACTGGAATGTATAATCCAAAACGCTGAATGCTGCTTTTCCCTTCCGTTCGCATTATGAAGATACACCTCTTCTTTTCAAAGATCTGTTCACATTATGAACAAACATCACACCTCTTCCAACAATTTGGCTATAAATTCCGAGGCATGGCTTCCTTTTCACTCACTCGAAAATACAGAACTTCCTTCTGAAAATCCTGCATTCTACTTTGCAGTTTCTCTCTCAAATTCGTAAGTGTGATTTTGCTCCGTTCTTTGAGTTCGTTGGTATCCTGCACTTTGTATTGCCACTGTTGCAGGAAGGTTTATTCATCCTGGGAGAATTTAATCCATTACCTTGGCAACTTGTGAGGGGGTTAAAATTCCTTAAGGACGCACAAGAAAATTGTGGACTCGGAATATTTCTTATTGTTTACAACTTTCCAGTTTCTTCTAACAGTTTTCTAATTTCTGTTTTAACACAAGAGCGATAACAAACACCACCCTAGCCTTACCATCCACAAATTCATAAGGCCTGGGTTCCAGTCGAATCAATTTTTTTGTTCCACCAACTGTGTGTCCTCCGATTGCCGGGGCATAACTGGTTGTTGTTGGAATATGTTATGTAGGATTAATAAGAAGAGCGAGGTGATCCCCAGCAGACAATGGAGGGAAGGGGTGTGGCGAATTGGTGTTTTGGGGGAACGAAAAGAGAGGAGGCATGATGGTTTGGAGTCATGGTACTTGTGGGGCCAAATAGGTATTGCAGTATTCTTGCTACGGATTGTCTGTTAATCTTTTAGACGGTACATCCTACATATAAGAAGATTAGAGTACCTAATGTGCTTTTCCAATTGCCATACCCGAAACTCTCGGGGTCGTTTGGTATAAAGTATAAGTATAAATAGTGATGGAATAAATACTTAATACTTTGATGGTAAGCAAATTTGGAATAAATTATTCCGGGATTAAATTAATATCGAGATAATTTATACCTTGTAGGAGGGTAGGATAATTAATGTCGGGATAACTTATAACTTCTTCTTAGAAATCATGCAAATGTCATTTTTAATACAACATACCAAATAATGGATAAAAAATAATCCCAACATTTACTAATCTCGTGATAACTTATCCTAGCATAACTTATCCCAACATAACCTATATTCAAACCAAACAATCCCTTATAGTGTATTTTGGTATGATATAAAAAGTTCTCTTGAAAAATATTTTGTGGAAGAATTTTGGTTTGAAAATTTAATTTCTACATTAAGGATCAAAACACCTTATAACAGGGTAACTTCTACCACTAGATTACCTACTCATCAACTCACTTATTATTCCTTTCATTGGACGATATTTAATTGGACACTGAATTTATTTTAAAAAAACTATAAGCGAAAACATAGTTTAAACATTTTTATGTCTAAAATCAATTTATAAATCGACCAAAATTATTTTAATAAAAGTAACATAAAATTTTTAAAGTTAATTCTTTCAAATATAAAATATATCACTTATTGAAACATACTAAAAAAATAAGATACGTAAAATAAGACATAAAAAGTAATTCCCAACGTTTTGGTGCTCCACTTCTTTTCTTCTATTTTCGTTTGCAATCTCGGTAATAGAAGGAATCGATAAACTCCAAAGATAAATACTGTAGCCGATGTGCTAAAATTTAGATTAAAGAAACCCTCTTAGATGGACATGTGGGAAGCATGAATATAATTAGTGTGTGGCAATGAGGAGCGCTCAAACAGTTTATAGAAAATGAATTTTCTTTTGTCGTATTAAAAGTTAGAAGTATCATAACCAAAACTAAAAATATTGTTTTTTTTCTTGCCGGCATCTAACAAATGGTTATAAGAATTTCAAACTCGTTTTTTATTAAATGAGATTTACTGGACAAAATTAGTTAATCATTTTCATAAAAGTATTTAGGCCGAAGGGACTCAGGAAAAAATGTGGAGCTCAGGATTGCTGATAGTAGCACTGTTGTTAACTGTAGAATGTATGGAAGTAGGTTTAAACACACTGAATAAAGCAGCCACCACCAGAGGAATGAGCAATTTCGTCTTCATCTTCTATTCTAACGCTTTAGCCTTGTTCTTCCTCCTCCCTTCCACCTTCATCTATCATAGGTTAGTCTTTGTATTTACAAGTTGGCTACGTTTTCAAAAAAAATTTGAAAGTGAATATCTGAGACAAATTTGAGTCCAACTTTTGCAAAAATGGTCAACTTCTAAATACAAAGTGGTCATCTGTCATAAAATATATCGTAGTTTTTTGTTAGCTGATTCTTGATTAATATGCATACAGCAGAATCAGACCTTGCAGAAAACTCAATTTCTCAATGTTCTCTAGGATGTTACTTCTTGCCCCTCTCAGGTACTACTTGATGAATTTCAGAATTTTCTTTTTTTCTTTTTGCTATGTTGGTTGTTATTGTGACTGTTCATTAAGGGTTTTAAATGTGGCAATTACAAAAGCTGCTCTGTGCAAATATTGATGTATTTTGGGATAGAGTATAGCAATCCAACTCTGGCCTCAGCAATGACAGATCTTGTTCCGGCTTTCACTTTCCTAATTGCTTTAATTGCCGGGTAAGAGCATTTTATTAACTCCAATCATTTTCACCCACTTTGATACCAATTATGCTGTTTAAGTTACCCTCACAACATTAGATTTTTTACACTATTATAATTTTATTTGTCATAACAGGTTATTAACTTTATTTTTCACCACTTGGGGTGTGTTTATTTTGAAGAATTAACCCAACTAACCGTTCATCCAACCACTTGAACTAAAATAGCCCACTGATATATAATATACGTATATAATATATGTATAATCAATGTATAATTTATGTATACCGATTAAGAAAGTAAATATTGAACTGAGCCGGCTATTTGTGCAAGAACCCTTTATATTTTCTTCACTCTTAATTAGAGTTTGTGGCATTGCTTTGGTCTTATGAGCAGGATGGAAAAGTTAGGATGGAAAGTGAAAAGCAGTCTGGCAAAGTTTATTGGGACAATTGACATTACTAATCGGGGCACTGATTCTGACTTTTTATAGAGGGCCTCCCATTCTTTTCAATAAATCAAAATTTCCTAAATCTTTTCATCAACTTCTCATCACTACAAAATCAAATTGGATACTTGGAGGTTTTCTTCTTGCTGCTGCTAATTTCTTGCTTGCACTCTTATACATCGTCCAGGTATTTTCTTCACTGAGTTTAATTTTTATATACTGATAATATAATATATTTATTTTTATGTCGAGATTATATTGTTTTATTTTCAGGCATGGATTATAAATGATCTTCCAGAAGAATTTATGGTGACAACAGTTACTTGTGGCTTAGTAACAATTATGTCAGCTGTGGTTGCCTTAATTGCTGAGCCAAATCCGAGCTCTTGGAGACTTAGGCCAGATTTGGAGTTGATTACTATTTGTTACGCTGTAAGTAATTAACTTAAGAAGAAAATTATAGTTCATATTCTGTTTAATTAACAATTAAAAAGTTTGAATTTTGTAATAATTAGTTTTCAAATATGTAAATGTTATATATAAAAAAAGAAGAAAATCTATGTTTGAATTGAAGCATAAAATTAAATGTATGATCCTCATATATACCTAAAATGTCATTGTTACGTTGTTTTTGAGAGTAGAGAAGGAGTAAAAAGAAAATGCATGGAAGCACTTAATTAACACTAACAAAAAGAGGTAATTACTTTACGTTGTTGTTGCAGGCAATTTTGATGGTTTTCCTCAGAAGTCTTATTTATGTTTGGGCATTAAAAAAGAAGGGAGCTGTTTTTGTTGTAATGGTTAAGCCACTTGGAATGGTAGCTGCTGTGATATTAGGGGTCACTTTTCTTGGTGATGTTCTTCATGTTGGAAAGTTAGTAATTCTCCTTCCTTGTCTTTTTAACTCCATGCATGATTAATATATTGCTTCTTTTAACTTTTAATTTATTTGTTTATCACTAATTTCTCTGTGAATTAATAAAATATTACTCCAATATTTGTAGTTTAATTGGTGGAACAATCATAGCTTTTGGTTTCTACTCTGTCATGTGGGCAAAAGCTAAAGAGGAAATGTGTGTTGAAGACATAGGCATGGATTCTGGTTCGGCCACTACCACAGTACCTCTACTGCATAGGCAAAGTTAAATATAGGTGTTTTCCTTTTCTCTTCTTTTCTGGTTGTATTTTTTATTTTCTTCTTAGTGAATGAGAGAATATATGTATGAGTATTCGTAAAAATTCGAAAAATTAAATCAAATCGTTACTTTTTGGTTTGGTTTGATTTTAGTTTTGGGTTTGAATTTTAAAAACCGATCAAATTTGGTTTGGTTTTGGTTTCAACAAAAAAATAATCAAACCAAACCTACTATAAAATTTTATGGTACATGTTAATCGTTTGCATTTTTAGTACAGTTCTTTGCCTTTACATTCTAGTTTCATTGGTAGTTTTCTTTTGCTATGTACAAGAATCTATCTCATGTTAAAAATAATATATTTTTAATTGAGTCCTTAAATTATTAACCACTATTTGATTCAATTATTATCAATATATATCTTGGTAAATGATAAACTTCTCAAAGGGCAATTGATTTAATAGTGTTATGTTGAAAATGTATTCACCGGAATATGTGTTTGGTAGTGTATGTCTCATATTTAAGAAAAAACCAATAAATAACCGAAAAAAATGAATAACCGACAAAACCCGACATAAACCGAATCGATAAAAAATCGACTTAATTGATTCTAATATTTGAAAAATCGACTTATTTGGTTTGGTTTATTTTTAGGAAAAATCGATCCAAACCGAACCATGAACACCCCTACATATATGTTTTAAATTTGAAACAGAATCAATGGCAGAGTCAGAATGTCACTAAGAAGAATTAAAATATAAAAAAGTTAAACATACAAAGAAGCCAACAAATAATATATATATATATACCTAAAAAATTGACCTATATACATATGTAATTCTCCGGCGAAAAAAATATCAATTGACTACCCCTTGGGGAAGGATAGCTCCACCCCTGCAAGGAATGAGAAAAGATGGTGGTGGAACTCATACTTCTTATTAATATTTTTTCACTTCATTTGATATGATGATATTTGATTGCGAAATTTAAGTAAGAAAAATAATTTTGTTATAACTTAAAGTAGTATTAAAGTATCATTAGACTTTATGGTTCCAACAATGTCATGTCATTTTTACGAGGACTAAGTCATTCAAGGTAAAACAAAAATATTTAAATTAATAATTTCTAGGTATATGTGTAATTCTTGTTGGAAAAATTGGTTATGGAGAAAAGGTTTTTATTTGAGGCTTGTCAAGAACACTATTCTTAAGGATATTTCGCTCACACAATACTGAATAATATTAGGCGTATTCTCCAAGATTTAACAAGCTCTTCCAGTTATTAAACCATAAACAGAACTAGCAGAAAATTCAAGAAAGAAACTCAGCATATCAGACGAAAAGATGATTCAGAAAGTTGTATTAAAATGAGTATCTTTAGCTCTCCAAAGATCATGCTTATAGGCGTTGTTTCAACGGCTAGATAACAGCTAGTTTGACTCTATTAATCGTAGAATAACTTACTAATTAATAAGTAGATGTAAATAATATTTCAAAAAGAAAAGATTTTTCAAGTCAAAATGAGCATTATCTCTTGAGATATCACTATTTTTTTAACAATCCCCCACATCTCAAAAGGGATATAAAAAATAAATAGTAAATAAAGAAAGAAAGACATAAAGTATAATTTGTTGGGTTTCGGGTATAATGAAATTTATCTGGTGTCTTATAGAGTATGAACCAGATATAGATAAAATAAGATTTAACTTACAGAATAATTGGTGAAGTTGATAACTTCTATGAACAAAAAATTCTTGTTGTAAGCTATGAATCTTATTCATCAGATTACACCCCCCACAATTTCTGTTGTTAACGCGGTTTTGTGCTAATAGGCCATGCGCGCGCCTGATTTTTATGAGTGCTCTAAAAATTTTGCCATAAATTTTATAGGAGGGCTTCACTCCACACTCATATAGGTCGATCCATCAAGTGTATTCTGCAGCACAATACACCACCTACAATAGACTATGGATTATTGGATTAAGAGTTTAATAACTCAACCTTGCATTCCTTGCAGTCTTGCACTATACACACACACTATAGGAAGAAAAATAATTTAATAGTGCATGTTTGAACCTACTTCATGGGATCTCCAATCACATAGGTTGAGTTACCATCACTGTTGATACATCTCAAATTAGCAAAAGTCTTAACCCCTCGATATTTAACTTATAAGTCAAAGGATCATCCAAATCTTCATTTGACTACACATAATATGTATAAAAAATCTCATATCAAAGTAATTGCTTTATCATATTATATCTAAAGAAAATGTGTCTACTCTTCCCATTGAAAGATATATTTTTCTTACAATGGCTATTGCGCCTTGGCAATCACAATTCATCGACATAAATGTTGTCGGTTTAATTCCTAGTGAAATACCAAGAGGTTGCTTAATCAGCCTCATTGCCAGGCAATTTCAATACGACAACACCCCCACCAAAAGGTGTTTATACAATCACTAGTGAGTTTTTACTCATCTGAATTAGAGATTCAATATCATCACTGTATCCTTCTAGTACAATAGAAAATTCTCTTACATAATAATAACTTATAGTACTTCTCAAGTAAGACATAAAATCATCTCAAATGAAATGAAGCTTGACTTCCATACAAGTACATTTTGGAACATCTTTCAACACATAGAAATTTAACTTCCTTTGGTGTCTTCTATATTCAAATACCAAAGTAAAACTTTCTAAATATAGAAGCAACTTTAACTTCTACAGAAATATCATTAATTAGTAAGAAGCCGCTCATAAATAAATGATTTCTTCATCACCCAAATGACTAAGAGACCCGAAGTGAAATAAGAAGTGATAGAATTATTTTAAATCAAAATAAGAAGTGATTGGTCAGTTCCCATATAGTTCATCTTAGATGTAAAATAGTGTACGAGAACATGCTTGCCTAGTCAATCATGGACTAATTCATGTATCTTTGAGCTTTGATTAACCACCGCACGATAGTGGTGCAACGAATGTGATTGTTCTTCCCTTAATTAAAAGTTTTGCGTTCGAGTTTTGAATATGAAATTTTTTTTGCTAGGGAGCGCCTCTCCCCTAATAGGGTTTTATGCGGCGCGAATTCAAATATAACCAGGCTCCCATACGAATGCCGAACACCGAATATGAAACAAAAAAACTTTTATTACGAAGGAATACAATTCACAAATAAAGTCCAAAGATTAGCGTTCTGCTAGTGTCATTTTATATGTGTATGGGTACTAGTGGCGGAGTTTTACCAGAGACATTTTATATGTAGGAAAAAGAGCCAAAAATTCCCTCGACAAGGGGAAATTGAGAAACTTTAACCTGATTTTGAATTTGGTCCCAAATATGTCATTATTCTGCTCAAATATGCTCCTAAACTATGGAAATAAACAAAGAGAAAAAATCACATCTAGTCACCCGGTTAAAAACTAATGCCGGTCGGTAGCCATATATTAAGATAAGTTCAATACAATATTAAATATTTACCCGCTTCTACTTATTTCAAACTATTTACCCGACCCTACCCATCTCCAATTCCACTTAACTTAAACACTTCTTTGTAAAAAGAATGTTCGGCATTACTATCAAAAAGAAGAATCAAGTTTTACGTGACCAATGACTCTTCGGAATTGCAACCTAATTGTTGAGAGGATCTACAATTATCTCTTGATCAAGGTTATTAATTTTTTAACTTTTGTAGAACCACCAAAGCCACTTCAAAATAATTCTAAATGAACTTAAACTTCAATATTAGTCCTTACAAGCATTTTTAACAAGCTTTAATAATACTCATCCAAATTCAAAATCCAAATAACTATATTAAGCTTTTAATTCTCAAATCAAAGCTTCGAAGCTTCTTTATTGGTGGACAATTTTTATTTTTTAATTATTAGCAACAAATTCGGACTATCACTACTATTTTAGCTTTCCACAATAGTACCCAGGTGATTTAACAAATAGCAGGTGAAGTATATAGTATATTGTATAATATTACAATATATTTTATGTTCTTCATTCAACATTACACTATTACATTAAAATTATATACTATTATAATATATTGTATACTATAACAGTATATTGTTGCAGTATATTGCACGTTTTTACGATATACCGTTACAGTATGTTATATACTATAATAGTATACAGTTGCATTATAGCTATATACTCCTACAATATATTGTATACCATAATGGTAGGTAATTGTGTTCTTCTTCGATTATTACTATATACTGTTTGCAGTGATAGTATATTGTTTCCATATAGCTATATACTCCTATATCATATTATATACCATAGTAGTATACCATTAGGTAACTGTGTTCTTCTTTGATTTCCAGTTGAAAGATTCGATCTCAGTCACCTAAAATCAACTTCAAATGTGATCAAATTTCAGTATGAACTTCCAGAAGGTACTATAAGGAATATTTAATAACGCCCACTTTGAATCAAACAAGAAATCTTCAAAAATAAAAAGTGAGCTTCAAGCCAACAATGGTGGATTCAAACACACATAGAAATCTAAATTTGGGAAGCTTACTCGAAGGTTAATAAGCCATTTTTATAGCACCCACATCAAATCAAACAATAAATCTTCAAAAAAAAAAAATCAAATTCAGGAGCTTCAAGTTCAACAATGGTGGGTCTTCAAGCTCAACAATGGTGGGTCTTCATACACACACAAAAATCATAAGGAAAGGAGGTACAGTAATAGCTTGGGTTGACCCTCTTAATGAAGATTGATACGGCTGAGAAAAAGTAGATCCATTCAAGTCCACTACCAGGTAAGCTTGGAAAAATGAAGTTGCATGTTTTTAACATTTTGTACTTTAAATGAGAAGGCAAATAGCTAATGAGTGAGCAGGGTAAATAGTTTAGGCTGCATAGGTAGAAAAGTAAATAGTTTGAGCTTCAGTATTAAAGAGTAAATAATTTAGACTTAATGAGTATAAAGTGAGATTTTCTCATATATTAAACCAAACAATTCATAGCCCAATATAAATTATAATGGCCAGCAACGAAAATCCAAAAATGTAGTGGAGACTCCGACTCCTGATTACGGGGCATTTGCATCCGTACCCACTTTTTGTGTCACGTTTTAACTTATACCCGCTTTGTAAAAAAAATTGCAAGTATACCTGCTTTTTCGCATAACTTCAGCATACGGGACTGAAGTAGCATAGGCAATCACGCAAAAGTTCATCATTCTAGTAGACGGGTCTGAAGTAGCTTGCGAACTTAAGCTCTAGAGCTGAAGTTTTTGTCTTTGTAACTGGGGAACTTCAACTCTAGAGCTGAAGTTCTTGTCTTTGTAACTGGGGAACTTTAGAGTTTTTGTCTTTGTAACTGCGAAACTTGAGCTCTAGAGCTGAAGTTTTTGTCTTTGTAACTGGGGAACTTCAGCTTTAGAGTGAAGTTTTTGTCTTTGTAACTGGGGAACTTCAGCTCTAGAGCTGAAGTTTTTGTTTTGTAACTCGGGAACTTCAGCAAGTTTCTGTCTTTGTAACTGGGGAACTGCAGCTGTGAAGCTGAAGTTTTTGTCTTTGTAACTGCGAGACTTGAGCTCTAGAGCTGAAGTTTTTGTTTTGTAACTCGGGAACTTCAGCAAGTTTTTGTCTTTGTAACTGGGGAACTTCAGCTGTGAAGCTGAAGTTTTTGTTTTGTAACTAGGGAACTTCAGCTCTAACTGGGGAACTTCAGCTCTAGAGCTGAAGTTTTTGTCTTTGTAACTGGGGAACTTCAGCTCTAGAGCTGAAGTTAGAGCTAAAGTTTTATTTTTGTAATTGGGGAACTTCATCCCCGTATGCTAAAGTTTTGTCTTTGTAACTGGCGAACTTCAGCTTAACTGGCGAACTTCAGCTCAGCGAGGAAAAGAGGGCTGAACTGCTTCTAAATTTGGCTGAAGAAAGGTCTATAGGCAAAAAGCTTTGTCATTTGTCAAGATTATATATTACAATCTTGCATGTCTTTCCAGCACATGCCAAACAATTACCACCTTTTGTTCTTTGAAGGACACATCGACAAAGTGTGCTATTGGTCCAAAGGACTTTGAAATACTGCCACATGTTTTACCTTTTAATTTGCTGTGAAACGGAGGATCTCTTGATAATAGAGAAAAACAGTCTGAACTCATGGCCCTATTGGATGATCAATAAACTTAAATGAGTCTTTACACAACAAAAAAAAGTTTGTATAAATTTCTCAATTGACAAAAGTGACATGTAAGATGGCTAGCCCAAACTTTAGTAGCTGCCTTATCTTCTTCTCACTTACAATTAGTAATAAGAAAATTCCAAAACCCCCAAAATCCTCTAAACCCAGTGAAAATCCGTCCCATCGAGAAGAGGAGGAAGAAGAAGGTGATGTGTATGTTGTACGCGCAGGATACACATTATACACTAGTATGAAGTATATATACACTTTTTATATATTGTTAAATGATATAGATACTTTTTTATACATCATAGAATAGTGTATACACTTCGAATACACAAAAACACTCTGAATACACTAATGATACATTAAGGATACACTGAAAAATACAAACTACATTGTTTATGCAATTTTTATATTGTATAATAGTCTATATACAATTTTTAGAAGCACATTCTTTTACAAAATAATATATATATATATATATATATATATATATATATATATATATATATATATATATATATATATATATTGTATACGGTCAAAACCGAGCTTGCCATTCATATGACTAATAGACTGGAACGTGATAGGTCAAGGTTCAATCTCGTGTTATATCGAGCCATGATGCGAAGTTAGGTTGCTGAGCTCGATACCTAGAGACCAATCAAGATCGAGACCAAGAAAAATAGAGATCGAGCAAGACCGATAGAAGTTTACCTAGTCAAGTAACAAAAAGTCGAAATATCCATAATCGAGCAAGGATCACGTCGAAAATATCGGCACGTATCAAGATGAGGCCGATTAATTAGCCAATCATGAGATTTCTTACTGTATTTAGACTTGTATCAAGAGTAGGATTCCCCTACTATATAAAAGGGGTCTGATCATTTGTAAAACACATTACATTTACGCAATACAAAGCAATACACTGCCTTCTTTTAGCTTTCAATATTCTGTTACTTTGTTCATATATCAGTAGAATCTTCACTTTGTTCGAGAGTGACCTAACTCGAGGGTCAAAGCTATACGATTTATTTTGTTTGCATTTATTTCTTTTTACAGTAAATTTTAATATCATTTTATATATTTTCTCAGTTTGTGCCAAGTTATATCACGTATCCTTAAAACCACGGATAATTAAATTGTTATCCGTTTTTTGGGTAAACAGTTTGGCGCCCACCGTGGGGATAAGGATAATAGTGATTGCCTAGTACTAACCTTCGTAACACACACTATTTTACACTTGTTCTTGTGAGTATCTTTGATTCCAGGATCAACATGTCGAACTCTCAAGCAGCAGTCGTACACGTGGATAATGACTTTGGTCATCATGATGAAAACAACAACATAGCACCAGGGAACGACGTACCTCCAGTTGGCCTCGATGGAGTTCCGGCTGTAGATCCAAACGACTTCAGCTCCCAGGTGGAAATTAATGCAAATTTGGTTGTCGATCCCGAGAGTAGCATCCGCGGGGATGTACGATCGGCCACTCAAACCACATAGGGCGGCGAAGAAGGCGGAGTCAGCCTTCGGGTGATCTTCGAGATGTTGCAAACTCAACAAGCTGAAATAGCCCAACTACAAAACTAGAACCATGCACCAAGCACGATCGGGCCCAAGCCGTCCTAGGAAGTTGTTCATAGGGCTGAATCAGTGTCAAGGAGATTGAACGGAAATGAAGCAGGGACCGATCCTGCAATAATGAAGATGCTTGAGGAAATAACGAAGCGATTTGAATCGGGGGGAAAAGAAGATCGAAACAAATGACAAGAAGGTGGAAACCTATAATTCCAGGGTTGATCAAATCTAGGGGGCACCACCGATAATGAAGGGTTTGGATTCCAAGAAGTTCGTACAAAAGACCTTCCCCCTGAGCGCCGCTCCCAAACCGATCCCCAAGAAGGTCCACATGCTAGAGATTCCAAAGTATAATGGAACAATCGACCCCAACGAGCATGTCACCTCTTACGCATGTGCAATTAAAGTGAAAGATCTGGAGGACGATGAGATCGAATCCGTATTACTGAAGAAATTCGGGGAGATCCTGTCAAAGGGCGCGATAATATGGTACCATAATTTATCACCCAACTCTATTGATTCTTTTGCCATGCTCGCATATTCTTGTGTTAAAGCATACGCTGGAGCCATAAAGGTAAGACTAGGAAGTCGGACCTCTTCAAGGTAAAGTAGAAAGATAACGAGATGCTTAGAGAGTTGTGTCTCGGTTCCAAATGGAACGAATGGATCTACCACAGGTCGCTGATGATTGGTCCGTTCAAGCTTTCACTCAAGTACTAAATATACGATGCTCAGTGGCTTCACAACAGTTAAAGAAGAACTTGATTGAATACCCAGTTGGTACTTGGGACGATGTGCATAATCGATATCAATCAAAGATTAGAGTCGAAGAAGACCAGCTGGGGACTCCTTCCGGGTTCGTTTATCCTGTCAGGCCCGCCCGTCGACAGTGTCAAAAGGGACATTGATCGAGAACCAAGGTTAAACAGGGATTGATACTAGCCTTATAATGAAGATCGTAAGGGCAACAGACCTGGGCACAACCCTGTACAAGGTGAGAGGAGAAATGATCGAGGCCAGAGCTCTCGAGGGCTCATGATCAAGAATGGTTTCGACAGGCATGTCAGACCTAAAGAAGCACCACGACTGTCATAATATAACTTCCATATTGACGTATCCGCCATCGTACCGGCTATCGGACGCATCAAGGATACTAAATGGCCTCGACCTCTACAGACCGATTCAACCCAGAGAAACCATAACCAAATGTGCAAGTATCATGGCACCCATGGTCATAGAACAGAAGATTGCAGGCAGTTGAGGGAGGAAATAGCCCGGTTATTCAACGACGGGCACCTTCGGGAGTTTTTAAGTGATAGAGCCAAGAAGCACTTCAGGAACAGAGATTCCAACAGACAAAATGAACAAGAAGAAGAACAACACGTCATTCACATGATTTTCAGAGGGTCAGTGTTCCCCAAGATCCAGTATTAAAACGAACTAGGTATCGATCACAAGGGAGAAGGGAACTCAGGATTACATACCAGAAGGAACCTTGTCCTTCAACGACGAGGACGCAGAAGGGATCATGCAACCTCATAACAATGCACTAGTAATATATGTACTCATGAATAAGACTCAAGTTAAACGTGTTTTAGAACAACGTGTTCGACCAACATCATTCGATCGAGGGTTATAGAAAAACTCAACCTACATGATTAGCTTGTGTCCATGGCTCGAGTACTAAATTGCTTCAATATGGCATGTGAAACCACTAAAGGCGAGATAAGTTTGTCAGTGAACATGGCCAGGACCATCCAGGAGATGAAGTTCCATGTGATCGAGGGCGATATGAGGTAGGGGTGGGCATATATCGGGTAAAACCGATAACCCGAACCGTTAATTCTTTATTGGGTTATCGGGTTAACGGTTCGGTAACGGGGTAAAAAAAAATTATTGGGTTATTGGTTCGGGCTCGGTTTGCAACTTTGTTATTGGGTAAAAACCGATAACACAATAAGAATGAACTAATTTACTAATTTACCCTTAAGTATATACTAGAGTTTTATTTCCATAATTCCCTCTTCAATAGTTCAGTTGTCCGCTAGTCTCAAACTCTCAATTGTTTCCGACGCAGCCCGCAAGTACCCTACTCCAGGCTGTAGTCAATAGATGTCCAAATTAGTATAGAATGACTTTGAAGGAAACTGCTTGTTCTTTTCTGTGCTTGGTTATTGACGTTTAGTTGCAAGTAGTAGTACTTTTGTTTCTTGAATTGTGAAGACTGTAAATTTACATTCTGATTTTGTACTCCACAAACTTTCATTGCGCCTGTGGTGGCTTTTCTTCTTTTATTTACTTGTTTATGAATGTTCAGGCCCAAATTACTAGTAAAAATCAGTTAATGTTACAGGCCACAATTTGAGGCTCGTTAAACGTGTATAAAAGTGCCTACTATGATGTCTGTTATAAGATATTTACTTGACAGACCAAGTGACCAACTACGGTATTGTATACAACAAACTTCTGGCAGTTTGATTTCTTAGTTTTATATATTGCAAATTTTTTTAGTTGTTTTATCTTATCGGGTAAACCGAATAACCGAACCGATAATGATCGATAACCGATTAACCGATAACTAATATCTTATCGATTTGGTTATCGGGTTATGATATTTGTAAATCGATAACCGATAATGTTGAAAACCGAACCGAACCAAATCGACCGATGCCCACCCCTAATATGAGGTATAATGCTTTGTTCAGGAGGCCGTGGATCCACAACATGATCTAAAATTCCTGACACCAGAAGGAGTCAAAACACTCTATGGGGAACAACCCGCTGCAAAGGAAATGTTTGCCGTCGACGAAGGAATTCTGATATCGGCACTCTCATCGACAAAGTGGTCAAATTCGAAGGGAAAAAAGGAGGCCAAATAACAATCACAGACGTCGACCTCGACCCAACTAGAGAAGCAGGGGACTGACGAAGATGATGATTATGGGGTCCCTCGATGCTTTATAGTCCCCGATGACTCCGACGCCACCAAATCACTGGTTGAAGAGCCGGAGCAAGTCATACTGATCGAAAATCTGCCAGAACGAAAGGTGTACCTGGGCACGGGGTTAACTCCTGAGCTCAGGAAAAAACTTATTCAATTTCTTATAGCTAACATGGATTATTTTGCTTGGTCCCATCTTGATATGACGGGGATCCCACCGGAAATCACCACCCATAAACTAAGCTTACACCCGAAGTTCCTTCTGGTGAAGCAAAAAAGAAGACCCTAGTCTGAGGTCAAACATGCTTTTGTCAAAGACGAGGTAAACAAACTTTTTAAAATAGGGTCGATCCGGGAAGTAAAATACCCTGAAAGCAAACGTACTAGTAGTCCCTAAGAAAGGAAACAAACTTAGAATGTGTATAGATTACAAAGATCTAAATAAAACATGCCCCAATGATTCTTTTCCTCTGCCTAATATCCATCGCATGATCGATGCCTCGGCCGGCCACAAGATCCTCAGTTTTCTCAATGCTTATTCCAGGTACAACCAAATACAGATGAACCCGGATGATCAGGAAAAGACCTCGTTCATTACTAAATATAGTACCTACTACTATAATGTAATGCCATTTGGATTAAAAAATGCTAGTTCCACTTATCAACGCCTAGTAAATCAGATGTTCGAAGAAAAAATAGGGAAATCTATGGAAGTTTACATTAATGACATGCTAGTTAAGTCCCTACGAGCAGAGGACCATTTGAATCATTTGCAGGAAACTTTCAGTATATTGAAGAAATACAACATGAAGCTGAACTCGGAAAAATGCGCATTCAGGGTCGGGTCAGGAAAATTTCACGGATTCATGGTATCCAATCGGGGAATCGAGATCAACCCCGAAAAGATCAAATCTATCGAGAGCATCAAGATATTAGACAACATAAAGGTCGTGCAGAGGTTAACCGGGCGCATAGCCGCCATGGAGTGATTCATCTCGAGGTCCTCCAATAAGAGCCATCGATTTTTCTTGTTGCTGAAGAAGAAGAATAACTTAACGTGGACTCCGAAGTGCCAGTAGGCCTTGTAAGAGCTTAAACGGTACTTATCGAACCATCCGCTAATTCATACGCCGAGGGCAGATGAACAGTTTTACTTGTATTTGGTAGTATCGGAGATAACGGTAAGTGGAGTCCTAGTCCGAGAAGAATGAGGTATGCACTTTTCTGTTTATTATGTTAGCCGAACCCTAGGTCAGGTCGAAACTAGATATCCCCACCTAGAAAAATTGGCGCTCCCTTTGATAAGTGCCTATAGGAAATTAAAACCATACTTTCAATGTCACCCCATATGTATTGTAACAACTTATCCACTTCAAAATATTTTGCATAAACCCGAGCTTTCGGGACGGTTGGCCAAATGGGTCGTAGAAATCAGCGGGTATGATATTGAATATCGACCCCGAACATCCATTAAGTCTCAAATTTTGGCAGACTTCGTGGCTGCCTTCATGCCGGACCTAGTACCTGAAGTTAAAAGTGAACTATTGGTAAACTCGGGTATGTCCTCGAGAATCGGACCCTCTTTAAGGACGGTGCTTCGAACGCAACGGGGTCCGGACTTGGCATTGTGCTAAAACCACCCATAGGCAACGTGGTTAGAGAATCTATTAGAACTGTAAAATTGACTAACAACGAGGCCGAATATGAGGCCATGATTACAAGTCTCGAACTAGCCAAAAGATTGGGAGCGGAGGTGATCGAAGCCAAATGCGACTCCCTCCTCATGGTGAATCGGGTTAACGGAAGCTTTAAAGTTAGAGAAGAACGAATGCAAAGATACCTGCATAAGTTACAAGTAACTTTACACCGATTTAAGGAGTGGACTTTGCAACATGTGCATCGAGATCAGAATAGTGATGTTGATGCCCTCGCGAACTTAGGGTCATCGGTCGAGGACAACAAGCTCAACTTGGGGGCCGCCGTGCAGCTTATGAGGTTAGTGGTCCAAGAAGTACACGCCGAGATAAACTCCACAACTTTGACCTGGGATTGGAGAAATAAGTACATGGAGTATCTGAAGACCGAAAAGCTCAGATCCAAAAGAATCGAGGGCCATGCGCACGAAGGCAGCAAGATTCACCTTATCCGAAGACGGAACCTTGTTCAGGAGAATGCTCGATGGTCCATTAGTGATATGGGACCGAGAGATACAGAATATGTTCTGAGGGAAGTTCACGAGGGAACCTTCGGAAATCATTTCGGTGTAGAATCACTGGTCCAAAAGGTAATCAAAGCCGGTTATTACTGGATCGACATGGAAAAAGATGCGAAAGATTTTGTTCGAAAATGAGACAAATGCCAAAGATATGCACCACTGATTCACCAACCCGGGGAATTACTCCATTCGATCCTGTCACTGTGGCCATTCATGAAGTGGGAAATGGACATCGTTGTCCCTCTTCCATAGGCACCAGGTAAAGCTCAATTTATTTTATTTATGACTGACTATTTTTCTAAGTGGGTTGAAGCACAGGCCTTCGAGAAAGTTAGGGCGAAGGAATTCATTGACTTCATTTGGGATCACATCATATGTCGATTCGGGATGCCATCCGAAATTGTGTGCGATGACGAAAAGCAGTTCATCGGCAGCAAAGTAACCAAATTTCTCGAGGATCACAAGATCAAAAGAATCTTATCGGCACCTTATCATCCCAGTGGGAACGGGCAAGCCGAATAGACAAACAAAACCATCATCCAAAATCTTAAGAAGAGGCCAACCGATGCCAAAGGAAAGTGGAATGAAGTTCTACCCAAGGTTCTTTGGGAACACCGCACAACCTCGAAGTCCAGTACCGGGGGTACCCTATTCTCATTAGTTTATGGAGCCGAAGCTCTAGTACCAGCCGAAGTCAGAGAGCCGAGTATCAGTTCTCGATATGCAAAAAAGGAGTCAAATGACGAGGGCATGAATACGAGCCTATAACTATTGTATGAAAGGCGTAAATCCGCCCTCGTCCAATTGACCGCCCAAAAAAATGAATTGAGAGATACTACAATCGAAGAGAAAATCTTATTTTAATGTCGGGGACTTAGTGCTAAGGAAAGTCACCCCAACACCTGAAATCTGAACGAAGGGAAATTTGGTCTGAACTGGGAAGGACCGTACCAGATTCTCGAGGTCACCGGAAAAGGGTCCTACAAGCTCGGAACGATGAATGGAGAACAACCACGGAGCAATTGGAACGTATCTCACCTAAAACGGTATTACTGCTAAGGTACGACCCCTTTCTATTTACTTTTCATTTCATTCTAACACTTGCAGGTGGTCAACAAGAGGCAACGATGGATTTTTCGGCGAACAACACGAAGTCATTAGGTCTGAAAGCACGTGTTGCACTTTTTATTCCCTTAGACCGGTTTTGTCCCAAATTGGTTTTTCGGCGAGGTTTTTAACGAGGCAACAATGAATCGTGCTAACTTATAATCAAGCCCTATTATGAATCGGCACCAAAACCAATTCAACAATATTCGAGGTTCCTGTGCAATTAACCTCGGCTTGTGGGGGGCTATCCTCGGATATGCGTTATCTTTGAATGTCAACTCTAGCCAGGAAACTACTTCATAAAGGGAGGTCTTGATAGATAGGATTTATTGTAAGGGCCAAACGGTCAAAATAAACCGTGCCCACGTAGATTGTTTGAGTCCTGGCATAAAACATGTACGCATGTATGTCTATTTTGATCGAGAATAAAAAGAAGTACTTTTCTTGCAAACATCTTATGTTTTAAAAGGTTTTTCTCTTTAAATCTCTTAAAGAGATTTGCACTTCCGAAAATAACAAGCCCAAGGTTAATATTTAACAGGAATACGAACGACCACTCCCTCACTCGGGGACTGCCGTCCAACTCAATAGCCTAAGTCACTAGGCCTCGGAGGCAAAGACTTAATAGGAAACTCCCCCATTTCTAAAGTCCATGTCCAAACCACTCAGGGACTATTATCTCAGGAAAGCTTGGATAAAATGGGATAAGAAGCCCAATGGGCAGCTCCCGAACTAAAAGGTTACGGACAATTTAACACGGTTCGGAGACGTCCGATGTCCGTAACAAAAATAGGCCTTCAAAAAAGAAAAAAATCTTTCACAACCGGTTCTAAAGGCTACCCTCAGAAAAGTCTCAAATTTAAGATATTTTTGGGGAAAAGGAAACTTCGGTAGCATCGAACCCCAATAATGCCTTAACCCAGAAAAGAAACAAAGGCAAGGTTTGTTCGAACCTTTGAGCACAACCTTATTGTTTCATGCTAAGGCATTTCAATCTCTGTGAATACAAATAATAAAGCAAAGGAAAAATTTGAGAACTGAAAGGGAAAGAAAAGTCTTATATTTATATACAATAATTCTTTACAAAGACCAAATCGGCCTAATTCAGAAATTACAACGGCCAAAACAGCCTCAGAAAAATGCAAAAGAAACACAAAAATATAAAGTCCTAAGTGGCTTGGTCTTCATCGAAGCTTCATCGGGACCTTCCCCGTCTTCGGATTCACTTAAGCTATCGGATTCTTCCTCATGGAAGGCCAGCCTCCGAGCCCTGGCTTTCTCTACTTTGGAATTTTCTATTTCGTCCATAATATCGAAGCCCTGGGCATGAGCTCCCTCGAGGTCTTCCCTTTGAGCTTGCCATTTTACATGATCCACCATGCCCTTGTCCTTGATCTGGATGGACTTGACATCGACCTTAAACTGGGCCACTTTAGCATCAGCTTTGGTGTTGGCCACGACCACTTTAGATCTGGCCACTTCGAGTTCATTGGCCAAGCTTTCCTTATCAAAAACGGCCAAATCCAACTGAGACTGAAGCTTCTTAATCTTCTCGACTTGCACCGAGGCCTTCTCTTTTGCAGCTTGGATCTAGGTCGGCCGACTCCAATTGTGCTTGGACGGTTTCCTTTTTCGAGGCTAGGATGTCCATTTTATTTTTGAATTCTTTAGCCTCGGTCGCGTCTACCTGCGTCTAGAGCCATCCGATCTATTCGAGCCTCTGTTGGACCTTCAGAATCAGATCGTTAGTCGTTATCTCCAATTCATCTTCAATATCATGAAGCACTCGGAATACCTGCTCGTCCATCTCGATATGTTCATTCCGAGCTATTACTAAATCGACCTGAAGCTGATCACTGAGAAGCTTGTAGGTGTCACTTTTCTCAGTGAGGTCCCGAACCTCAGCCTCGTGCTCCTCCCGGATTCAGAGGAAAGCCTCGTGATGCAACACCGAAGCTTGAAAGCAAGGAATAAGATGTTAGAATTATCTACAACTACAAATTTAAAAGAAATAATTGAGAGACCCTCGAAGCTACCCGATTCAGAGCGTGTTGGGAATCATTAAACATGCAAGAGGCTCCCACCGCATTCATCACATCTTGGTCTTCCTCGGTCACCAAACATCTAAGATAGATAGAAATTCCCACGGGGGGAGAGAAGACCTAGGCATCCTTCGGGACAGAAAGCACCATGTTTCGCATGCAGCCAGGGTTAACACTTAGGGTCGAGAATCGGTCCACCAGTTTTGGGCTCGATGAAGACCTAATACCACCCAATGACAGTACTTTCTTCAGCACCGGTAAATCACTGAACCTGATGATATCCTCTGAGGCATCAAACTCAATCCCGTCCAAGAAGCCATGGATATCACTCGTCCCCTGAAGACCCTCGTAAGAACGACCTTCCAACATATTGGCCTCACGGATCATAGCGTCCAAAACCCGAGAGGATACCAAAATATCAATCACTCCGAGCTCCTCCCTCAGGACATCTTCTGATGCTCGGGAAGCCTCGCCCCCGGTCTCTCTCTCGACCATCTCAGCTTGGGATGGAGTGGCTTCAATTTTTTTGGTTCAGAAACTTCGGCCAAAGCCACCTCATCAACCTCCTCCGGTTCGGAGGACCTTTGTATCGAAGCACCAACCCACACACGGGCCACCAACTTGGAGTTATCTTCTTCTTCTTCTTCTTCTTCTTCTTCTTCTTCTTCAGACTTATCCCTATAATGGCGAATTGAATCCGAAGGCATAACACTGGCACCCCCTAGGCTTGCGAGACCTCCTCACCGGTCTTTTCTTTTCCGGGTCTGGGGAACTCGGAGCCCCTTTCCTTTTCTTCTCTCTGGCCTGCTTCGGAGCAGATGGTTGGGGAATGACTTCTTTGTCACCATATGGGGGACTCATTGTAACATCCTTCTCGAGGCCTGTAGAGTAAAAAGGATGAGTAAGCTCAAGAAGAAGCCCGAATGATAATCCTTCTAAGAGAGAAACTTGCCATGGTTGTGGGCCTCCCATCGACCCTTCGACAACTCTATCCAGGCACACTCGGAGTAGGGTCTCTATGACACCAGGCCCTCGACCCATTGGTTGAATTTCGGAATTGGGTCCGGCATCTGGGCCACAACTGAAACACCAAAAACATAGATGAGGAAAGAATATAAGAAACAAAACTGAACATTCAAGGCGAGGTGTTACTTAAGATTCATGTTCCACTTCTCAGGTAACGTCAGTCTCCAGCAGGGATCAGGTCCGAAGTCCTTATTTAGATAAATCGGCCCATCCAGCCTCGATCCCGAGATTTGTCTATGCTGGAGAACGGGGCACTGGACCGACGAGCAAGCTTGATCAGTGCTCTTTGATAGAGTCGGGGACTGTAAAGGCGCATAAGGTGATCGAGGGTGAAAGGACATCCCTTGATTTTTCTTGTGAAGAATCGGAGGAGAGTCATTATTCTCCGGAAGGAAGGATGGATCTAGCCAAGGTTTACGTTGTATCTCGTGCAGAAGACGACACATTATATCTCATCACCGGCGGATCGTGATGAAGAAGCGGCCACTTTTTGTGGCACGATTTTGGAAGTTTTCGCCATTAATGAACAAGAGAAAAGAGAATTAGGATGGTATACAGTTTGATTAGAGTTCAAAAAATTTGGGCATGAAAATTGTAAAGCAAAGGGAGTTTTTGAAGAAAAGCAAGAGTAGGAAGGGCTTTGAGCGTAAAATCTTGAATAGAAGAGGCTAGGGTACTTATAGGTTTATGGAGACGGTTCATAACCGATAGTGACCGACCAGCATCCGACAGGCATTTAATGCATTGGCAACTGGATCAACGGGACATTTTGTTGCTTGCATCATAGTCAGGCTCATAGCTGATGTCATTACTCATCGAGACGGAGTTCAGAGATTCATATCATTTCTCGTCATCTTCTTTCTGAGAAACGAGGGGACTATCTGTTTATGGTCAAAATAAATCTTGCCCTTCGTATGACTAATCGAGACTAATACGTGATAGGCCAAGGTTCAACCTTGTGTAATATTGAGCCATGATGCAAAGTAAGGTTGTTGAGCTCGTGACCCAGAGAACAATCAAGATCGAGATCAGCCAAGATCGAGACCAAGAAAAATAGAGATCGAGCAAGACAGATGGAAGTTTACCTAGTCAAGTAACGAAAAGCCGAAAATAAGGATCACAATGGAAATATTGGCACATATCAAGATAAGGCCGATTAATTAGCCAATCATGAGATTTCTTACTGTATTTAGAGTTGTATCAAGAGTAGGATTCCCCTACTATATAAAGGGGTTCTGATCATTTGTTAAACACATTACATTTACGCAATACAAAGCAATACACTGTCTTCTTCTAGCTTTCAGTATTCTGTTACTTTGTTCGTATATCAGTAGAATCTTCACTTGGTTCGAGGGTGACCTAACTCGAGGGCCAAAGCTATACGATTTATTTTGCTTGCATTTATTTCTTTTTACATTAAATTTCAATATCAATTTTTTCTCAATTTGTGTCAATTTATATCACGCATCCTTAAAACCACGTATAAAATTGTCTATTTTTTGGGTAAAAAATCAAATATATATCGTTAGACAATTTGTATTACTCTAATAAATAATAAAAACAGTAAACTTCTGAAATAGAAACAGAAGAGAAAGTTAGTAGAAATTATATGACGAAATAATTTTTGGAAAAATAATATCAGAATAAATCGAGCCCACTGAATGCACAATGTGTCCTTAAGGAAATTATTCCCCTCAAGTACCCGAGGTACTGGAATATTATCCTCCCAGGATAGAACGATTTAACTCACCAGCGTATTGGTACCAAAAATGCCGGTAAATTCGAACCACTCAATGGTCGTAAAACACACTGGAAAATTTGTGCAGAAGCAAAAGAAGAAGATAATTAGAAAGTTTCGTGAGGAAAGATTCTAAGATTCAAAGCATATTTATAGACTTTTTGGAACTGTTTCTGGAAAGGTTTGCAACCTTACAGAAACAACCATAGTTAGTGGAACAGGTGGGAATATTTCAGTTTGAAATATTGCGGGAAAAAAGAAAACGAACTTAAAATAATTCGGGAATAAAACGGACTAGACCGGGTCGCGTCGCGAGTCATCGATTATTTCGAGTTGAAAAATCGATAATTAATTAATTAATTGAAACAAATTTTGTCCAAAATGATTAATCAATAAATCGATTTTTGACCAAATCTGAATCCGAAGCCGAGCGAGCAAGCGGCGATGACAGCGCGAGGCTTACTTTCTTTCCAATACCAAAAGAAGTGATATCTCAATATAAGCACATTCACTTTTCTTTCCACCACCAATGAGGGACACTTTTCTCTTTTCAAAGGAAAATGGAGTTCACATTCCCTCCACTTTCTTCCCTCTATTTCCCATTCACCAATATTTATTTCCAACAACCCCCCCCCCCCACATAAATAGGGAATGGTTATAACGGATCAGATATACTCGATCAATCGGTATATTTGATATCTTTGAACCGTCGAGCTTTGTTGTATACCTAGACAACATAATTCACACAATCAACCCTTAACCATCTATGGTTCTCACGGTTGTTTTGATTTTAGCCATGAACACCGCCTGGTTTCATGAATGCTTAGAGAATGGACCTTTACTTTTATTCCCCTTGAAGCAACTTACACTTCACACTCACATAGGTAATTTCTAAATGTGTAATCTATAGACACACTATCTGGTCATATCCTGCCAGACTTAGCAAATCATTAAAAAACTTTAAGCTTTATTGACTCATCAAAAAGCCTTAGTGCTTTACCTTAATTTCTGAACATTGTCTTCATCACGAGAATGGGTTGAGTTATTTGACAATGTTGAACCGACATTCAAAATATTGTTTAATCTCTTTGAACCTAGCTCTTGGGGTCTCCAGTCTGCTAGGTAGAGTTACTGCCATGATGACTTGTCCTAGGCCTTAACCGCATTCCCTTTGATGATCTTTCAACTGCCTCTCTAGATAGTCCTTTTGTAAGTGGATACGACGCATTATCTCTTGACTTTACGTAGTCAATCGTGATGAAACCGCTAGAGAGTAGTTCTCTAACAGTATAATGTCTCTGCCGTATATGACGAGATTTTTCGTTATACATAACGCTCCCTGCCTCGCCTATTGCCGCTTGACTATCACAATGTATACATATAGGTGACAAGGTTTGGGCCAAAATGGAATATCTTCCAAGAAATTCTGGAGCCATTCAACTTTTTCACCAGCCTTATCTAAAGCTATGAATTCAGATTCCAATGTGGAACGAGTGATGCACGTTTTTTTGGATGATTTCCAAGACACTGTTCCACCCCCCAATTGTGAAAACATATCCACCCGTAGATTTAACTTCAGATGATCCAATGATCTAATTTGCATCACTATATCCCTCGATCACGAAGGTATATTTGTTATAATGCAAAGCATTCGGATACCCAAACGCGTTTTATTGCCATCCAATGTATTTTATTGGTATTACTTGTAAACCGACTCAGTTTGCTAATAGCACATGCTATATCTAGTCGCGTACAATTCATGATATACATCAAACTTTCTAATACTCTTGCATAGACCAGTTGTGAGTCACTTTCACCTTCATTTTTTTGAAGTGCAGAACTCACGTCAATTGGAGTCTTGACAATTTTGAAATCCAAATACTTGAACTTGTCAAGTACCTTTTCAATGTAATGAGACTGTGATAATGCTATACCTTGTGGAGTCTTGTGAATTCTGATTCCTAAGATTACATTATCAACTCCTAAGTTTTTCATGTCGAATTTGCTAGCCGACATGCGCTTAGTAGCATTTATATCTTCCATATTGTTCCTCATTATAAACATGTCATCAACATATAAACAAACAATCCCTTCATGTCCTGGAGTATTTTTAATGTAAATACATTTGTCACACTCATTGATTATAAACCCACTTGCAAACATTGTTAGGTCAAATTTGGGACGTCATTGTTTGGGTGCATGCTTAAGTCCATAAAGCGACTTAACAAGTTTGCACACTTTCTTTTCTTTACCCGGAACCACAAAACCTTCAGGTTGTTCCATATAAATTTCTTCCTTCAATTCTCCATTTAAGAAAGTTGTTTTAACATCCATTTGATGGATTTCAAGACCATATACTGCCGCTAGTACCACTAACACCCTAATAGATGTTATCCTCATTACTGGCAATTAAGTGTCTTTCACTTAACGACTCACATTCAGTTTTCTATGGATAGATTCTTTCAAAAAATCAGCATTATCTGATTTTTGTTTTTTTAGCAAATATACCACTAGGAAGGCTTCCTAGTGGCTAATACATAAATAAAATTCCAAAATAGGTCCAAAGCTTACAATATGTCCAAACCAAAATAGAAGTTACATGAAGCTATTAGCTACTAAAAAGATAGAAAAGCTAAAGTCTAATGAACTAGCTATTACAACAAAATAAGCTGAGTGCTTCCTTCTCCTGTCAGTGCATGTGAATCCAATTTCTAGTAGTAAATACAAAGCAACACCTATCAAGCTATCATCAGGCGCCAGGGTATACTATCCATAGGCTAAAATGAATTCCAAACATCTCCACCACAGAGTTGAAGTCAGCATAGTCTTCCAAGTGTAGCTACTATATGATCTCCATATGCAGTGTACTGAGTTTGTCCAAGTATCAATCATATGCACACTCATCAAATTTAACATGTAAAAGTACCTGCCTTTAGGCAGGCTTTGCAAGGCAAAAGCCAGGCTGGGGCTGGCTTTAGACTGGCCTTGCAAGGAAAAAGCCAGGCTGGGGCTGGCTTTAGGCTAGCCTTGCAAGGCAAAAACCAGGCTGGGGCTAGCTTTAGGCTGGCCTTGCAAGGAAAAAGTAGGCTGGGGCTGGCTTTAAGCAGGCCTTGCAAGGAAAAAACCAGGCTGGGGCTGGCTTCAAGCAGGACTTGCAAGGCAAAGGTCAGGCTGGGGCTGGCTTTAAACAGGCCTTGCAAGGCCAAAAGCCAGGCTTGAGGCTCTTAAACTGGCGACGCAAGGGTAAATCCAAGCATACTCAAGCTTTAGAAACTGTGCATTTTTGTGATCTTGTAAGCTCATAGCCTTCCCTTCCAGAACCTTTAATGTCGACATCATTCTAAACATTGCTAAACCATCTTCAGATTGAGCATGAAAGCATGCTAGTACCACTGAGAAATGATTCAACAATCTCCAGAGATACAACATAACAGGTTCAACCTTTTCCTTAATATTTGAACATATCAGAAGTAGAATAAATTGAACCATCCAATACCTGATTATCACATTGGTCTTGTACACTATCAAAGCACCCCATAATGATCATGTGACCATGCTAATACCACTGGAAAGTACCTTAATAGCATAAAGAATGAGATATAAAAGAAACATGCAGGTATGTGCAGATTCCAATCCTGTGAAGCCATCAGTCTGGGGCTCTTCTCTTTGCTATTCTAACCCTAAGGTTAGGAGTTTGATACTTTTCTAAATTAATCAACCTCCTCCCTGCACTAGGAAGTTCAGAGAAGGAGTGAAACTCAGATGTACCTGCAAAAGAAAACACAATGTTAGCTATAAAATCCGCCACTGAGTTGCCTTTTCTGAACACATGTTGAAAGATCACATTGAAGTTGCCCTTCATCTCTATAATTCTCTTTACATAATTTCAATTAACCAAAGAGGATCCCATTCCTCTTATATCACTTTCTTCATTACCAATGAATTAGTATCCAATATGAGAGGGTGAAGATCATGTTCCACACAGTATTCTAATCCTAAGAATAGCCTTAGCTTCAGCCACTACATTAGTTGTCACCCCCAGGTCTACTTCACTTGCATACACCATATCACCTTCACCATTCCTCACACAAAAGCCTAATGAGCTTGGACCATGATTTCCTTTTGAGGCTCCATCACTATTGCATTTGTACCAACCATGAATAGGAAGCTTCCATGTTACTCTTGTAGTGATCAATATAGGTTTATATCCTTCAAAATATTGAAGTATATCTGGCCATAACACTGGAATATTAGGCATCCAAGCATACCTCACCCTTGCCAGTTGATGCAATGTCCTATTGATCTCATGAATCGCCCTATTTGTGGAAATTGAACCCCCATGTTTACCTGCATTTCTTCTCTTCCAAAGTTCCCAAGTGATAATAGTTGGTACTTCTTGAAACAATGGCTTTAATTTTGGACATTATTGAGCATACCACCAATGCCTTATAACCTGCTTCAATTGAATCAATGGCACAGTAATTCTAGCAGCCCCCCATTAATAAGTTCCATACTTTAGAGGCAGTAAGACTTGTAACAAATATATGCTCAATAGATTCCTCTTGGGGCTGCTGACAACACCAACACCTAGACATCACCATTTGCCCTTGCCTCCTCCACATGTCATCCGTGGTTATTTTCTACCTCCACAATCTCCACAAGAAGAAGGATATCTGGAATGGTAGGACTTTAATCCACATTAATTTGAATTCCTGATTAGGATCAGCCCTATGCATTAATATTTGCCAAGCACTGCTAACACTGAACTTGCTTGAAGGAGTTGGTATCCAGTATGGCATATCCCAGTATCCTTCACTGCCTTCATAATGCATATTTAGCCTTATATGTTCTACAATCTCCTCATTGAAGGTCTGATCTAGCAGTTGATCATCCCATGTTTCACATTGCCGTAATCCTGCCACATCCTGAAGATCTTCATTGATTGGAAAATCTTCAGGTAATACGTGATAAAGTGCACCCAATCCAGTCTAATTTTCATGCCATATATTAGTTGTTCCACTCCTTAATCCCCATAGGATCTCATGTTCTACTTCTTTCCTAGCATTCAACATTTGTCTCCAAATATGAGACCCCCTTCTAAACTGCACCATTATTGGTATCTCCTTCTTGAAATACTTATTCCACATGAAATTAGACCACAAATATTTTGTGGTCCTAAACCTCCACCATAGTTTAGCAAACAATTTCCTCGACACATCATGTAAGGACCTAAAACCTAGGCCCCCTTCCTCTTTAGGAAGGCAAAGATTTTGCCATGAAGCCCAATGTTTGCTTCTCTCTTCTTCCTTTGTGCTCCAAAAGAACCTAGCAAAAATCTTATGAAGATCCAGTAGGATATTGTTTGGTGGGTGAAGGACTGATAACATGTGGATTGCATACTTTGCAACACACTAGAAATGAGTGTTGCTTTTCCTCCAAATGACATAAGCTTTCCTTTCCATAAATGCAATTTAACCTTTACTTTCTTGATAAGATCCTCATAATATTCCTTAGTCCTTCTAGTGTAGAAAATAGGACACCCTAGATATGTGAAGGGGAATTTACCTCTTGCAAATCCTGTAATAGCTCTAACCGCCTTACACAATCCATTAGGAATCTTTGAATAGATGTAGTATGAACTCTTATCTTTGTTGATCATCTGGCCTGGTATCTTCTCATAGTTCCCCAATACTGTCATAATCTTGCTCAAGGATGGAGGATGAGCAGAAGAAAAAATTATTGTATTATCAGCATATGCCAAGTGATTTAAAGAATCATACCACTTAGGCATTCCAAATCCCACAAATGACCTGTCTTCAAATAGCTTATTCAAATACCTGGAAAGTACCTCATCTGACAGAATGAACAATGTTGGTGATAGAGGATCCTCTTTCTTCACACCCCTTGTAGACTTAAAGAACCATGAGGACTGCCCATTTACCAATACTGAGTACCAGTTATTTGACACCAAGTTCCACACCATGTTGATAAAGTGCTCAGAAAATTCCATCTTCCTTAGTACATGCAATAAGTATTTCCATGAAACCCTATCATAGGCCTTAGACATATCAAGCTTGATCACAACATTAGCTGGCTTTCCCATTAACCTTATGTCAGTGAATTTATTGAGTCAATAAGATGTTCTCAAATATACTCCTACCCTTCACAAATCCGGATTGATTAGGAGATATTAGAGAAGGCAAAAAATTTTCCAATCTATCATGTAATACCCTAAACAAGACCTTGTTAATGAAGTTGCTCAAGCTAATAGGTCTTAAGTCAGAAAAGGTCTCAACTCTAGGTTTCTTAGGCAGCAACACTAGATTGGTGTGAGTTATGGATTTAGGCAGTGCATCTCCTCCATAGAAGTGTAGCACAATGTTGTGTATATCAACACCAATAACATCCCAGCATGTTTGATAAAACAGGCCAGTGAATCCATCTGGACCACTAGAACTCTCCCCACTAAGCTCAAAAACTGTTGCCCTTACCTTTTAAATTGTTGCCAATCTGCTAAGTTCCAAATTATGTTCCATAGTGACCATCAAAGTTACATTATTGAGCAAGGAGAAGTCAGATGCATCACCTTCATTTGTGAACTGTTTTTGATAGAAGTCCACTGCAGCTGTAGCCAGTTGCTCTGTCTTCAATCCATACCCCACTTCTACTTTTGATCCTCTTCAGTTTCAATTTCTTTCTTTTGCCATTGACATGATTGTGAAAGAAACTTGTATTTCTATCTCCTTCAGCAAACCAAGTCATCCCAACTTTTTTCTTCTAATACTGTTCCTCAATACTCAAGTATTTATTCAATTCATATTGAGCCTTTTGAAGCACAATCATGTTCTCAATGGTAGGCTCTTCTTCAAACAACATCTCTTTCACCCTGACAATGTCCTCCAAAATTTCCAATTGCTTGAAGATTTCACCAAATGTTTCGCTACGCCATTTTGACAGTGCTGCCTTCACCCTCTTGAGCTTCTGCTTGAACATCAAAAATGGATCACCTATGAAATCAGCTTCCCAATTCTTCTTCACCACATCCATCAATGTAGCATGCTTAGTCCAAAAGCTCAAGAACCTGAAAGGCTTGACAAAATTGGTGGTATGCTCCCCACATGTCATTAACAATAGTGCATGATTTGATCTAGTTCTGATTAGATGTTCAACTTCAATATTTGGCAACAAGGTTCTGAAACGGCATATTCAAGAAGATACTATCCAATCTCTTGAATATACATGCAACAATGGGTCTCCCATTCCACCATGTAAATGTGCTTCCTTTATATCCTTGCTCAAACAAACCACACGAGTTTACAGAAAGATTTTTCCATGAATCCCAATGTCTGCTTCTCCCTTCTTCCTTTGTGCTCCAAAAGAACCTAGCAAAAATCTTATGAAGATGCTCCATGAAATTTTTTGTGGATGAAGGACTGATAACATGTGGACTGACATACTTTGCAACACACTAGAAATGAGTGTTGCTTTTCCTCCAAATGACAGAAGCTTTCTTTTCCATGAATTCAATTTAGCCTTTACTTCCTTGATAAGATCCTCATAATAATCCTTCCTCCTTCTAGTGTAGAAAATAGGACACTCTAGATATGTGAAGGGGAATTTACCTCTTGCAAATCCTGTAATAGCTCCAACCGCCTTACACAATCCATTAGGAATCTTTGAATAGATGTAGTATGAACTCTTATCTTTGTTGATCATCTGGCCTGATATCTTCTCATAGTTACCCAATACTGCCACAATCTTGCTCAAGGATGGAGGATGAGCAGAAGCAAACATTATTGTATCATCAGCATATGCCAAGAGATTTAAAGGATCAGACCACTTAGGCATTCCAAGTCCCACAAATGACCTGTCTTCAAATAGCTTATTCAAAGACCTAGAAAGTACCTCATCTGACAGAATGAATAATGATGGTGATAGAGGATCCCCTTGCTTCACACCCCTTGTAGACTTAAAGAACCCTGAGGAGTGCCCATTTACCAATACTGAGTACCAGTTATTTGACACCAAGTTCCACACCATGTTGATGAAGTTCTCAGAAAATCACATCTTCCTTAGTAAATGCAATAAGTACTTCCATGAAACCCTATCATAGGACTTAGCCATATCAAGCTTGATCACAACATTAGCTGGCTTTCCCCTTAACCTTATGTCAGTGACAATTTCTTGAGTCAATAAGATGTTATCAAATATATTCCTACCCTTCACAAATCCGGATTGATTAGGAGATATTAGAGAAGGCAAAAAAAATTTCCCATCTATCATGTAATACCATAGACAAGACCTTGTTAATGAAGTTGCTCAAGCTAGGTCTTAAGTCAGAAAAGGTCTCAACTCTAGGTTTCTTAGGCATCAACACTAGATTGGTGTGAGTTATGGATTTAGGCAGTGCAGCTCCTCCATAGCAGTGTAGCACCATGCTGTGTATATCAACACCAATAACATCCCAACATGTTTGATAAAACAGGCCAGTGAATCCATCTGGACCACTAGCACTCTCCCCACTAAGCTCAAAAACTGTTGTCCTTACCTCTTCAATTGTTGGCAATCTGCTAAGTTCCAAATTCTGTTCCATAGTGACCATTGAAGGTACATTATTGAGCAAGGAGAAGTCAGATGCATCACCTTCATTTGTGAACTGTTTTTGATAGAAGTCCACTACAGCTGTAGCCAGTTGCTCCTGGTATTCAATCCATACCCCACTTCTACTTTTGATCCTCTTCAGTTTCAATTTCTTTCTTTTGCCATTGACATGATTGTGAAAGAAACTTTTATTCCTATCTCCTTCAGCAAACCAAGTCATCACAACTTTTTGCTTCCAATACTGCTCCTCAATACTCAATTATTTCTTCAATTCCGATTGAGCCTTTTGAAGCACAATCATGTTCTCAATTGTAGGCTCTTCTTCAAACAACATCTCTTTCAACCTAACAATGGCCTCCAAAATTTCCAATTGCTTGAAGATATCACCAAATGTTTCCCCACTTCGTTTTGACAGTGTTGCCTTCACCCTCTTGAGCTTCTGCTTGAACATCAAAAACGGATCCCCTATGAAATCATCTTCCCATTTCTGCTTCACCACATCCATAAATGTAGCATGATTAGTCCAAAAGTTCAAGAACCTGAAAGGCTTGACAAAATTGGTGGTATGCTCCCCAGATGTCATTAACAATGGTGCATGATTTGATCCAATTCTGATTAAATGTTCAACTTCAATATTTGGCAACATGTTCTGAAATGGCATATTCACAAAGATCCTATCCAATCTTTTGAATATACACGCAACATTGGGTCTCCCATTCCACCATGTAAATGGGCTTCCTTTATATCATTTATCAGATTCAATTACCACATTAACATGAATTTAAAGATTATCAGATTTATGAACCAAAAACTGACATGCTTTATTGTTTGTAGCATATCCAATAAAAATGCAGTCTACAGTTTTTGGTCTGATTTTAACCCTTTTGGTTAAAGGAACTTGTACCTTTTCTAGGCACCCGCCACAATTTGAAATATTTGAAGTTGGATTTTCTTTCTTTCCATTTTTCATATGGAATAGATTGTGTTTTGTTGTGGGGTACTCCGTTGAGTATTCAATTAGCTGTAAGGATAGCTTCCCCCACAAACTCTATGGTAATCAAGAACTTATTAATAAAGAATTCATCATTTCCTTTAATATCTGATTTTTCCTTTCCGCAATTCCTTTAGATTGAGGTGTGTAGGGGGCAATAGTTTGATAGATAATTCCATATTCCGAACATGTTTCTGCGAACGGAGATTCATATTCTCCACTCTTATCACTTCTAATCATTTTGATCTTTTTACTCAATTGATTCTCCACTTTATTTCTTGTATTTCCTAAATGCTTCAAATGCTTCATCCTTACCATTAAGCAAATAAATATAACAATAACGAGTGCAATCGTCAACAAAAGTAATAAAATACTTTTTTCCACCTCGAGATGGTGTCGATTTCATATTACAAATGTTATTATGAATCAAATCTAAAGGATTTGAATTACTTTGAACAAACTTATAAGGATGTTTTACAAACTTAGATTCAACGCATATTTGACATTTTGATTTATTACACTCGAATTTAGGCAATACTTCTAAATTAATTAACTTCTGCAAGATTTTGTAATTGACATGTCCTAAACGAATATGCCATAAATCATTTGACTCCAATAAATAAGAAGAAGCTAGAATTTTATTCATACTGTCAACAACCATTACATTGAGTTCGAAAAGGCCCTCTGTGAGATAGAACTTTCCAATATACATTTCATTCTTGCTTACAACAACTTTATCAGAAACAAATACATATTTGAATCCATTCTTCAAAAATAAAGAAGTAGAAACTAAATTCTTCCTAATAGTAGGAACATGAAGAACGTTGTTGAGCGTTAACACCTTGTCGGAAGTCATCTTCAGGAATATCTCCATAACCTTCAATCTTGGCTGTTGCATTATTTTCCATGGAAAGCTCTTTTTCTGGACCAGCAGCATAGTAAGTAACAAATGCTTCTTTGACAACACAAACATGTCGAGTGGCTTCAGAGTCAATCCACCACTCCTTCGGATTTCTAACTAGGTTGCATTCCGAAAGCATTGCACATACATCATCAATATCATCATTCTTCTCCACTATGTTAGCATGCCCCTTCTTCTTATCCTTTTTCGGGAGACGACAATCAGGGGCTTTGTGACCAACTTTTCCACAATTGTAGTAGTTTCCCTTGAATTTCTTTTTGTTCTGCTCCTTAGTCTGTCCAGAACACTTCTTCCTCTTCTTACTTTTTGGGGAAATCTCCTCAACGATATTAGCTCCCATGATCGATGAATTTCCACGAGACTTCTTCTTGGCTGTTTTGTTGTCTTCCTCAATCTTGAGACGAATCACAAGATCTTCCAACTTCATTTCTTTGCGCTTGTGCTTAAGATAGTTCTTGAAATCTCTCCACGAAGGAGGAAATTTTTCAATCATTGCAGCCACTTGAAATACTTCATTCACGATCATACCTTCAGCAATAAGGTCGTGAAAAATAAGGTGAAGCTCTTGAACTTGCGTTCCAACAGTTTTGTTGTCTATTATTTTATAGTTTAGAAACTTGGGAACCACAAACTTCTTCAAGAATGCATCTTTAGTCTTGTACTTCTTCTCAAGTGCATCCCATAATTCTTTCGAAGCATTCATAGCACTGTAGACATTTTACAAGTCATCCTCCAAAGCACTTAGGATATAGCCTTTGCAACAAAAATTTTCTTGTTTCCACGCCTCAACAATCATACATTTCTCGTTGTCCGGCATGTCCGCACCAGGCACTGGAGGTTCTTCACTGGTGAATTTTTACATACCAAGTGTGGTAAGACAGAAGAAATCCTTTGTTGTCATCCTTTAAAGTTGGCTCCAGAAAATTTCTCTGGTTTCTTAGCCGGTGGAACAACAGTTCGGCTTCACGAGGCTATCGTCGCTGCCGCAACAGTCGCAGAAGAATTTCCATTATCAATTACCTTTTCTCACTGTCAACAACAAAAGAGTTCAATTAATAGCACAAGATAGAACAATAAAAAATATTGTAATTAACGATAAACAATACGTTTAATAAATAAAAACTGAAGTTTTTATATACTATTTCACATAAAACAACGAAGTTTTTATGTTCTTCAAATCATTTCTGAATTTCAATACTTCGATGAAGATTTTATATCTTCAAATCAAAATAGAAAAGTTCAGATGGAGTAGAAAACCATACAGGTTTTAATCTCCAAAAACATAATACAAAATACAATAAATTAATTTCCTTAATATTGTTAGACGATCTGTATTACTATAATAAATAATAAGAACAGTAAACTTTCTGAAATAGAAACAGAAACACAAACATAGAGTTAGTAGAAACAGTATGACGAAATAATTTCTGAAAAAATAATATAGGAATAAATCGAGCCCACTGAATGCACAGTGTGTCCTTAAGGAAAGTATTCCCTTCAAGTACCCGAGGTGCTGGAATATTATCCTCCTAGGATAGAACGATTTAACTCATCAGTGTATTAGTACAAAAAACGCTGGTGAACTTCGAACCACTCAATAGTCCTAAAAAACACTGGAAAATATTGTGCAGAAGAGAAGAATATGATTAGAAAATTTCATAAGGAAAGATTCTAGGATTCAAAGCATATTTATAGACTTTTTGGCACTGTTTCTGAAAAGGTTTGCAACCTTTCAGAAACAGCCATAGCTGTTGGAACAGGTGGGAATATTTCTGTTTGAAATAGTGCGGGAAAATAGAAAATGGATTTAAAATAATCCGGAAAAGAAAACGGATCGGATCGGTCGCATCGCGGGTCCTGGGTTATTCCGGGTTGAAAATTTTGTTAATTAATTGAAATAAATTTTGTCCAAAAAAATTAATCAATAAATCGATCTTTGACCAAATCCGAATCCGAATTCGAAGCCGAGCCGAGCGAGCAACGACGACGACGGTGCAAGGCATACTTTCTTTCCAATCCATTTAACACCAAGAGAAGTGCTTTCTCAATATAAGCACATTCACTTTTTTTTCCACCACTAATGAGAACACTTTGCTCTTTTCAAAGCAAAAGGGAGCTCACTTTCCCTCCACTTTCTTCCCTCCATTTCCCATTCACCAATATTTAATCTCAACAATCCCCCACATGAATGAGGAATGTCTATAAGACAAAGGAATGCACCGACGAGTGTATGTTTTACATGAAAGGATTAATTGCATCTGGATAAGTAGGTTTCCCTTTGAATTTTTCGTAGTGAACTTATATCGGATATACTCGGTCAATTGGTAGATTTGAAATCTTGGAACTGTCGAGCTTTGTTGTATACCTAGACAACATAAGTCACACAATTAACCCTTAACCATCTATGGTTCTCATGGTTGTGTTCGTTTCATCCATGAATACCGCCTGGTTTCATGAGTGCTTAGAGAATGGGTCTTTACTTTCATTCCCCTTGAAGCGGCTTACACTTCAAACTCACATAGGTAATTTCTAAATGTGTAATTCCATAGAAACACTATCTAGTCATATCCTGCCAGACTTAGCAAATCATTAAAAAAATTTAAGCTTTATTGACTCATAAAAAAGCCTTAATGCTTTACCTTGATTTCTGAACATTGTTTTCGTCACGAGAATGAGTTGAGTTATTTGACAATGTTGAACCGTCATTCATAACTTTGTTTGATCTCTTTGAACCTAGCTTTTGGGATCTCCAGTCTTCTAACTAGAGTTACCGCCATGATGACTTGTCCTAGGCCTTAACCCCATTCCCTTTGATGATCTTTCAACTGCCTCTCTAGATAAGACTTTTGTAAGTGGATCTGACACGTTATCTCTTGACTTTACATAGTCAATTGTGATGACACCACTAAAGAGTAGTTGTCTAACGATATTGTGTCTCCGTCGTATATGACTATATTTTCCGTTATACATAACGATCCCTGCCCTGCCTATTACCGCTTGACTATCATAACATATACATATAGTTTCCAAAGGTTTGGACCAAAATGGAATATCTTTCAAGAAATTCCGGAGCCATTCAGCTTCTTCACCGGCCTTATCTAAAGCAATGAATTCAGATTTGTAGAACGGGCGATACATGTTTGTTTGGATGATTTCTAAGACACTGCTCCGCCCCCAATTGTGAAAACATATCCACTGGTGGATTTAACTTCAGATGATCCAATGATCCAATTTGCATCACTATATCCCTCGATCGCAGAGGGATATTTGTTAAAATGCAAAGCGTAATTTTGGGTATGTTTCAGATATCCTAAAACTCATTTCATTCCCATCCAATGTATTTGATTGGGATTACTTGTAAATCGACTCTTCTAATAGCACATGATATATCTGGTAGCGTACAATTCATGATATATATTAAACTTCCCTATACTCTTGCATAGACAAGTTGTGAGTCACTTTCATCTTCATTCTTTTGAAGAGCATAACTCACGTCAATTGGAGTCTTGGAAATTTTGAAATCCAAATACTTGAACTTGTCAAGTACCTTTTCAATGTAGTGAGACTGTGATAATGTTAGACCCTGTGGAGACTTGTGAATTCTGATTCCTAAGATTACATCAGCAACCCCTAAGTCTTTCATGTCGAATTTGCTAGCCAACATGCGCTTAGTAGCATTTATATCTGCCATATTTTTGCTGATTATCAACATGTCATCAACATATAAACAAATAATGACTTCATGTCCTGGAATATTTTTAATGTAAACACATTTGTCACACTCGTTGATTTTAAACCCACTTGCCAACATTGTTTGGTCAAATTTGACATGCCATTCTTTGGGTGCTTGTTTAGTCCATAAAGCGAATTAACCAGTTTGCACATTTTCGTTTCTTTACCCGGAATCACAAAACCCTCAGGTTATTCCGGGCTGGAAATTCGTTAATTTAATTGAAAGAAATTTTGTCCAAAAAGATTAATTAATCAATCGTTGACCGAAGCCGAAGCCGAAGCCGAGCGAGGGTGACGGTGACGGTGACGGTGACGGTGCGAGGCTTACTTTCTTTCCAACTTATTTAACACCAAGCGAAGTACTTTCTCAATATAAGCACATTCACTTTTCTTTTAACCACCAATGAGAAACACTTTGCTTTTTTCAAAGCAAAAGAGAACTCACTTTCCCTCCACTTTCTTCCCTCCATTTCCCATTCACCACTCTTTAATCTCAACATATATGAAATCATACTTATATCTTTCAACCACCATTAAAATCTCAATCCACCACCTATACTTACTCTAGAAGATCATTACTTAACACCAGTAGGACCCAAAAAAAAGGAGAAAAAGAAGATGATGAAGGAGAAGCAGTCACATGCACAAAAAAAAAAAAAAAAAAAAAAAAANGTTGAACGAAGGAGATGGAGCAAAAGAGAAAATGGAGTGAGAAAAATATCTATATTTAATTTGATAAAGAAAAAGAAAAGAAAAGGATGGGAATAGAAGTGGTATTAGGAAAGAAAATCTGAGCATAAGATAGGATGAAAGAAAAAAAAAAGATTGTGGGAATAAAGTAGTCTTGAAAAGAGAATCGTATTGAGAACGATTACTAATACTTGTTAATAAATTGGTCTTAAAAAGTTATTTTGGGTTACTGATAAAAATATAAGCTAATAAACTTTTTTGTAGTCATATAGTGTCATTTTCTCTAAAATAAATTTACACTCCGTTTGAGTTTAGTCCTAATTTAGTTGCCGGCGCTTTGCGCGGTCTTGAAATCATATAAGGTTAAATATGAAAAGAACAACTCATTTAAATTAAATGTGTGAACTTGAATAAGAAAATATAAGAATAAAATAATAATAAAAAAGAGAAAAAAATAATAGTTTAAAAATTTGGAGGTTGTAAACTTAATATTTTGTATTTAAGTATTTTTTATTCCTCTTACTTACATCAATTCCACTTTCAACCAGGTAATAACTCCTTTATTTCTCCTTATTTTCGTCAAATTCCAAAATTTATATTCTTTCTTTTGTTAGCTATTTTTACAATTTTTAAATATCAACCAACCTTCTATGTATTAACCCTTTGTTTCTTTCCTTTCTTTTTCTTTTTCTGTTACCTTTTATATATCTTTCCTCCCATGATTCCATTTAAGTAATCAAACAATTCTGTTTATTTTTCTTCTCTATATATTCAAAAGAGGAGACTGTAGTGCCATGTCTTCTAAAACTAAAATATAGCTAACTAATTTAGAGTATCATATTTTAAAATAGGAAAAATACTAATAGAAATTCTTTTATGATTCTATCACCTCTTAATGATACTTTTAATATCTCTTTGACTGAAATATTTTGAAATACTTCAGTTTAATTATGGAACAAATCATTTAAATTAGCATATTTGAACTAAAGACAAAAGCTAAAAACTGATGAAATAATGATGTAAAATTACTGGTGGTGGCTAATATGTATTTGTTTTTAAAGGTAAAAGGAATGGCGTTAATCCCTTAGTGTAGTATAGAATCAAATCTTCAGTCATTACGCACTCATCTTGACTCTCTTGCATTTAATTCTAGGTATCTTAATTTGAAAACAGTAAAAGGAAAGGGAGCAAACATTAAAAAAATAAACGTTACATTAGAGTTCATATATAGAAAAAAAAAATGCTACCTAAGGTAACTTACCTTATAATTTTTTAATCGGACACGAAGCTATTGATTCATTCAAAATTTGTAAGATTTGCGTACGTAAATCATGGATGACAATTACATGGATAATAAACTATGAAAAAGGGAAATTTTTAATTTACTCATAGTTCAAGAATTGAATGGAAAAGAAAAATAAATGAATATTGAAAAAGGAAAATAATTAATCTTTATCCTACGACGACGAAAAAAAACATCTCAATTCTTTTCCAAACTCTTCCCATCCTTTTTCCTACTTTATTCTCCTTGTTAATTAATCTATAAATTCACCATCTCTCTCGCTCTTTCCTCTCAAATTTAACTAACCCTAAATACTTAAATTCCTCCTTATGACCACATCCATAGTGCCCTGTGGAATCAACTCTGCTTCAGTCTTCTTTCTCTTCCACTTCATTTTCTTGTTCCGCCACACATTGCACTACATTTGACGCCACTATTAATCAAAGTAGCGACAACTAAAATACAACTATCTTCAGAAGGCATCGTCTTCAGATCCTCGTTCGCATAGTCGAAAACCTTTCATTTGTCACTGATAGTACGAGTTGTGAGCTTCTAAGAATTTGAACTTTACAAAGCTGGTACAAATAAATACACAATTTATTTGAAAGTTACATAAATAGATTAGCAAAATCTAAAGCTACCTAGGAAAAGTGGTAGCTATATTCCGGAATGCACGAACATCTTTAAAGTCAGTTCTCGACATCACCAACAACTCCACTCCAAAATCTACAGGCAAGGTGCAGAAGTGTAGTATGAGTACAACCGACCCCATTTACCCATTAAGTATCTTGCCTCACCTCGTCGAAATAGTGACGATGCTTTTTAGTTAAAAGATACTTACTGATAAAATATGCACCGTAAACTAGCAATAGAACGATATTACGATATAACAGAAAAGAGTACAAGAAACAAATAGCAAAGCAATAACTGGGTACTAGAAGAGATCTCAGTTTAACACTGCAATATCTCGTCCAATATTTTCCTTAGAACAAAAACCAATAACCACGATAGTCACTCCATAACTTTCATAGCGTGAGGAATGTACTCAGGTATCAAGTCTATTGTACGGCAACACCCTTCGTGCATTTATCTCATCCTCACAACATATGCGCATAACAATACCAACCAGATGACAGAAATACTGATAACAGTAATGGCAAAGTAGGAAGTAAGCAAGTAGCAATAACGAATGAAGATATACGTATGGGCAACTGTAATAATACTAGGCGAAAAGCATAGCAGTAATGACAACAATTAGGAAAGAAGAATATAAACTTCAACTAACTAGCATGGTGGAGGCCTAGATATAGATATAACAAATAAGAAGGGGACACATGATCTTTATAAGTTAACAAGTAGAGACATGAATGACTAACATGGTAGAAAGCATGTACTAAAGTACAACAAAACAGATACGACATGGATGTAATTATAACAGCATGAAGTAGGCATGGTATTTGCAAGTTAAGCAAGTAGAAGGCATGGGCAACACAACATCATTTGAGATAGATAACAAAGACAGAACACTAAGAACAAGTCACATAAGAATCATAAGTACAACATTAACAGCTCAAGGTAAAGACGTGAACGTATCTACAAGGAAAGGATATCACGACATAATGCATGTCCCTCGTCCTCACCTTCACAATAACACCGTTCGTGCCATGAACTCGTGATAACATAAAATCATGACAATATAAATGCAATTGCACGACATCACCCTTCGTGCGTTTACACTTAAATGAAATGGCACAACATCATCTTTCGTGCTTCACTCACATAACATGGCACGGCATCACCCTTCGTGTTTTTACTCTCAAATGATATGACACGACATCACCCTTCGTGCTTTACACTCTCCCTCACATGATTATATATATATATATATATATATATATATATATATATATATATATATATATATATGTATGTATGTATGTATGTATGTATGTATGTATATAATAACACGGCATCACCCTTCATGCTTTACTCTCTTCCTTACCAAGCATATGTATATCAATGTCAAACAAGGTAGGAAACATAAATAATGTCAAGGAGAGTGTTTAAATGAATATTCCAAACAAACTCCATTCACAACTTTCAAGCCAACAACAGTTCAATAAACCCGCAAGGACCTTATTATTCAAGTATTTCAACAAATCTCAAGAATGATCTACACCACGAGTATAGAATCTAAAATCTCAAGAATATCGGCTGTAGCAATGTATTAGTGATTAAGCATAATGATGACCGAATTAGACACATCAATATTTTCTCATAATTTTCGTCAAATTTTGATCAAGTTATAGTAAACTAAATCTTGGTTTCTAACATTTAATTCTATAGTCTTAGTATTTATAAGTCAAGTAAGGCATGAAGCAAGAAGGTTACATAATTCTACAAGGCACAGTTCACAGCATAACCTACCCCCGAGCATGATTAACCCTGGAACATGCATATATGCTCGCCACCTCATATATATATATACATATATATATATATATATACATATATATATATATATATACATATATATA
>ML429758.1:0-31030 GCA_005239525.1 Nicotiana knightiana
AAAGTGGATGAGGAAATTCCCATAATCTTGGGAAGGCCATTTTTGGCCACAGGCAGAGCTCTTATCGATTGTGAGACTGGTGAACTTAAGATGAGGCTCAATGATGAAGAAATCACTTTCAACGTGCAGAAGTCAATGAGGTGACCTAGTGCGCTCGCCAACTGCTCTCTTATTGATGTTGTGAATGTGATCTCAAAAAAATATGATGCATCCCTGACTGTTGGGGACCCTTTGGATGAATGTTTGATGAATTTAGATGATATGAACGGTGAAGAACTAGCAGATTGGGTGTTAGCACTTGAGGAAAAAGGGGTGTGGCCAAAGGCTCTAGAGTTTGAGTCACTATACGTAGAGGAAATAGAGAACCCGCCGGCCAAGCTATCTATTAAAGAACCACCCAAGTTGGAACTAAAATCAGAGGATGATGATGTGGTAGAAAATATACTAGATTTAACCAAGGACATCGATGATACATATTTTGTTGAATCTAGTGGCATTATTGTTGAGGATGTTGGTACACACTCCAACCATTTTTTCACATTGTGCTGAGATGATGATATGCAAATAGAGTTATCCGAACCACCTGATGAGTTGAGGGATAAAGAACAAGATGCCTACATTCTGGAGTTCTTCTTGCCCGAAAGTAAGGAGCACACATTTCGTCGAAAGGACAAGAAGCGCAGATTACTACATTGTTTTATTGGGTCAGGCAGATTTGTTCCTCCACCCCAGGAGCATGATCATAGAGCAGATTCAAAACATGGGATCCAATTCATAAGTTCAAAGTGGAGGCATAAAGTGATTAAATCATTTGCTCGAAGGAGCATGAAAGCGAGATCAATGGAAAGGAGGTCGACGCTACGTGAACAGGGAGTTTCTTGCACCTTACTTTTAATTATTACTTTGTCTATATGTGATGCACTGAGGACACTGCATGATTTAAGTGTGGGGTGTTGTACATATTTGTTGTGATTTGTTGTGTTTAGTGTGCTTTCTTGTTAGTAGTGTTATCTTTTCTTGTTGGTAAGTTTTTTTTTTTAAGTAGAACAAAGCAGAAAAATTTAATTAGAAATATGTGGACTCTTCCTGACGATGGATCTCCTAGACAGTTTTCTTGAAGGAATTAAGTCTAAAGAAAACACCAAAAAGATTTTTTTTTGTTTTAGGTAGTGTAGTAATTCCCCCCTTGGTTTTTCTTTGGACCACGGTTCTTTTCCAAGGGTTTTTAATTGAACCGGGTGTAGGTAGTTTTTAATTTTTAAGAGTAGGAATCACATGGTTAAGGGCTTAATAGTAGCAATATCTCGAAACGTGCTAATGCCTTGAGAATAGTCAGTACTTTGGTTGTGACGCTTAGGCTCAATTTTTTGACTCCAGGATAAATACCTTAAATCAGGAATTCTTAAGATTTGCTTAACTGCTTTGACTGGAGTGTCGTGATAGATCCAATCCTGAGTGAGTTATGTGCCAAGTGTGTGTGAGGTTTGTATGTTATTCTGTGCATTGCATTTGATGTCTAGAACTTGCCCCGTGTGTATGAAAAGCGAAATAGTAGTTTTGTTCAGTCTTGGAAGTGATATAGGCGTTTCTTTGTTGAGTCAGCTATGTATATTTTACCCACCTAATTGTTATGTATCGTAGTTAACCATGTTGAGCCTATAATCCTGTTTCTTTGGCAACCACATTACAAGACATAACCCTTTATTTGAATCGATCATATATTTGAACCTTGTCACCTCTCGTAAGCACTGAAAAAGTGATGAAATATGGAAAAGTTAAAGTGTGGGGTGGTAGGTTGGTTTTTGAGGGGAATAATTGAAATGCGGAGAAAGGTGCACTGTTCGAAAAAGTAAGAGTCACTTGAGAAAAAGAAAAAAAAATATAGAAAATAAATAGTTGTATTGTTGTGAAAGAAAAATATATGTGGTGACTCTTAATGTAATTGTGCTTAAAGAAGTATGGGGTAATAACATTGATGTGAAGGTGGAGTTTGGCTTAATATAAGTTTGAGGTTGAATGCGAAAGTATATGTATTAAAGTGCTTAGGGAGGTGTAGTCACTCTTATATCCAAATGTATCCTACCCGTCCCGCAGCCTACATTACAACCAAATAAAGTCCTACTTGATCCTAGACTGAATGAGCTCAATTAATAGAGTAGTACACTACGGGAAAGCATATGGTGCATCTTTTGTGGCATATGAATGTTGTTTCTGAGAGTGAGTGAATTCTTTCTATCTTAAGTTCGTATGTTCTTAAATTTCATTGTGTGTGGAACTAACTCTTGAGTTTGGTGAGCGCACATGATTCACGAAGGAAAGGCAATGTTGTTGACCTCTATGTTAGAGTAGTGAGTGGATTGTGAATAAAGCATGGTATATGTGAGTCAACTATTGAGGCGAGGATGTCACACCTTTGTGATTGAAATGTTTTAAAAATTCTTGGTATAACGTGTTAAGGGATTTGCTTAATAAGTTGTGTACATGAGTGTAGTTTGATTGCTCGAGGACGAGCAAATGTTTAAGTGTGGGGTATTGATGCGTGGCTAGAATTCATGGTTTAACATGTTATATGCCTTACATTTTATGTGCGTTAATGATAAAAATACACTTTGTATGTGCATAATGGAGTTTATTTCATGTGTAGGTGCATTGGAGATGGAAACCGAGCTAAATGGATACAAATACATCAAAAATACGCTTAAGAGTTGAAAAGGAAACACCCGCGCGTTTGGCCCCTAAAGCCATGCTGTCCCTGGCGTTAGTGGGGCGTTTGGCCCCTAAAGCCAGGCTGACCCTGGCGTTAGGGGGAGTTTGGGCCCTAACGCCAGGCCCGCCCTGGCTTTAAGGGAGCGTTTGAGCCCAAACGCCTGGGTCCCGATGTCCATTCAATTCCGAGTTTTGAAGAGTTTAAGTGTTTCCCGGTTGGAATAGAAGTCTCCTACATGTTTAGGGTTTGTCCTAAACATATAAATAGACCCCAAAACACAACTTGAAGGGGATTCGAATGGGGGAAAAGCCATTGAAGTGAAGACAAACTTGTGGATTACTACTCAGTGAAGCAAACATTGATTTTTATAGCTTTTANTTATGTATCTACTTGAGAGAGAGTGCATATTTAGGTAGTTGTTTGAACAACATCACTCCCAGAGTATAGACAAAATTCAAAACCGAGGGTTTAGAGGTTGGATTATAGATAACGATACCCCGGGTGCAATCTAAAGTGAACTGTAATGTAATCTAGCTAGCGTAACTTGAGAGAGTGCGTCTAGTAAATTATCATAATTACTTTAGAGAGATTTATGGTAGATAGAGTGTTCATGATTGATAGATACAACTAATCGAACTATAAGAAGTATCCGAGAAGGAAATTCACCAACGGGGGGAACCATAACCTTAGACCTTTATCATAATTGTTTACAACACATTGTTAGTAATTGTTAGTTATTATTATTGTCAGTAGAATTAGTAAAACATCACCAATTTATATTAAAAAGTCTTGAGAGAATTGATTGAGTAAAAGTTGTGTATTCTAAAGACTAGATTGATACGTAAATTCCCTGTGGGATCGACTCTGGGCATAATACTGGATTATATTTGCAACGTCCGTTTAGTCTTTTTATAAGACATAGTTGAGCGTGATCACGGTGATACCATGAACAGGAAATCCTAATAAGCAGAAGGGTCAATAAAATTTGAAGAAAAGTATAAAGATAAAAAGAAAGTAAAAAAAAGCTTACCATGCGTTTTTACTTTCCAACAAACCTAACAGAAAGGTACTTCCAAGACCTTTCCTCCATTGGAGAAATTGACAACAATTTTTCTATCCAACCACGAAAATTGGGAATCTCCTCAACAGTTCCCATGGTTGCTGAAAGAAAAAAAAATAGTTACGAGAATGAACATTTATCAAGAGAAGGAAAGAAGTGAAAAGGTAACTTATGTGCAAAGTTTCACTTCTCAAGGAAGGGCATATTCTTTTCACCTATTAATCCATTAGTAGGGGCAGCAACAAACCTAGCATACCATCCACGATCTTTGTCCTCATCAGGGATGACCAAAACTCTCTTGCTCCTTGCCACAAGAGTAAAAATTCCCTGACGGAATAATTTGGGAGAGTAAATATGGATCAAATGATACAAGGTGAAAAGGAGTGAAGCCAAATTTGATAGGTACCTAAGGCATGCTACTGCCCTCCAAATAATAGGACCGATTTGTCCCAAACACACGTTAAAGAAGCGGCAAAATTCTATAATGACCGAATCGATGGGGGGCCTAAAACTTAAAGTGAATGGATATGTATATACGAAAGAGAAGCCAGCTTTATAAGAATTTATCCTTTGATTTTCATCGAGGACCAAAATCGGGAAATTAAGACCTTAGTGATTTGAGAAGGGTAGAGATCAGCGCGATCATGAGATATCATGGAAGTAACCTGGTTTCTTATTGCCTCATTATTGTTTAGAAAGGAAAGCTCGGCGTATATGATTTCATCTACTGTAGGTTCACGAAGTGGTTCATTTGATTGTCTACTCCTAGAAGAAGATCAATGAGATGATGAAGCTCTAGTCCTAGAAGAAGATGATGAAGTGACATTAGCCCTAGAAGTTGGCGGAGGAGTAATATTACGTTGAGAGGGAGATCCTCGAGTAGATGTTGATCCTAAACTCCTTAATCTTCTACCTCTCCTACTCCAAAATGGAGGAGAAGAAGGGGAGAGTTCATCTACGATTATAACTTTTTTAGGGTCTAGATTTGAGGAAGACATAACTAAGTGAGAAAGAAATTTGTATGTTATGAAAGAAGCATGAAAGTTTTTCGTAGAAGCAAAGGCAAAAGAGGTATTTATATTCAGAGGTAACTGTCAAAAATGGCAAACAATGATGGGAATGCCATTAAGAAAACTGTCACTTCGTGACTGATGCAGCCGCAAAAAGCCCTAAACCCCGCTTAAGAATTGCAGAACCAATCCGGAATTTCCACATGGCATATGCATTAAATGGAGGTGACAAGCGACGTATAAGTTTAGAGGCAAGTTCAATGGCATGAGTGAAATGGCGGCAAAACATTTCTGCTGTAAATAAGTATCCACTTACCAAATATTCAATTGATAAATAAACGGTAAGTGGGGGGACTATCTGTATTGGTAAAAATAGATATTACACGTGTAATTAATCAAGTAGATGACATGGCAAGCCACGTGAATCAATGGAAGAGCGACAGCTGGAGGAAAACTTAGAAAGAGATATGGACTAAGAAGTTATGGGCTAAACACCCACGAGATGATTCCAAAACGGGTGCTCGAGTCTATTCGATGAGTTGAAGAGACACGGTTGAAATAAACTAGGGCAGAAAAAAGGGCAATTCATAGATCTTCAATCAATGAGTTCAAACTTTACAGAATCTTCACATAACATTTACAATTACCTGTTATAACATTTCATTAATGATATAAATACTCATTAATGCTCAATCATAAAGAGGAGTTGACATTTTACTTGAAGCTCCCTATAAAAGGGAATGAAATATTATTTGTATAGACAGGTTCTGATCATTATTGGAATATACTTTACATTTGTGCACTCTACTATTTTCCTTTCTAATCTCAGTTCTAATTTCCTTTATTGTTTTAGCTAATTTTCCTGATTATCTGTAACCCGAGTACTTCTTAAAATAAGCTTTGACTAAGAATTCGATTCTTTGGTTAAACATACAGTATTCTCTATTTCGATATTTATAGACTTGAAAAAATAAAAAAAAACAATATTTGATTCCAAGTCTATAAATATTGTAATCTCTTGGAAACTATTAAAGGTAGAGAGAAGTTCATTCCCATTAGATTGTTAGCATTGTCTAACTTAGAATGTTTATTTTTTCTCTGTAAGTAATCAATTTTTTCATCTTTGCAAAGCGGATTCAAGATTTGGAATTAGTAGGATGTTTAACCAAAAAATAATATTTTTAGTCAAAGCCTATTTTTAGAAAAACTAGGGTTACTAATAACCAAATAACTTTTTACTTCCTCAGTAAGTCGCTTAAAAAGAAATAAAATTAACAAAAAGTAATTAAAAGACAGGATAATTTATTGCACTAAATAAGCAAGAAAAAGTGAATATATTTTGATAGTACTCAGAACTTATTTTTACAAATGATATTCTCCCCCTCTTATATAGGAGTTACACATATAACGTTTCCTTCTATTTATGGTGGAATCATTATGAGCTTTATGGCATTAATTTTCCATTATGATTGGTAATCGTAACTGTCTATGAGGATTTTGTAACGATTTTGATTCCACTTCCTCATTAATTATAGGTTCGTGAATCTTCCCTCTTTTCAGTTTTGATTCATTCCGCTCGTGCCTCTTTAATAGCTGTTTATGCTCAAATGTTGGTTCTTCATTATCTCATGGGTGTTTGATCCGTGCTTCTTGTGCTTCATACATCTTTTAAACGAAATATGTTAGTTGTCATTTCCTCATTGTTCCACGTATCATGGTTTGTCAGCTAAATATCATTCCACGTGTATTATTTATTTACCACCAATACAGATAGTCCCCCCACTTTCTAAATATTCTAAAATTGAATATTGATGAAGTTGTATGTATTTATTGCAGGAATTGTTTGCTGCCGTTTCCCAAGCATCATTGTGCTTTCTTCAGAACCAATGCGTCGTATGTCACTTCCATTTAATGCATATGCCACATGGCTTTTGATGATTAGTTCTATGGCTTATCGGCATTTTTAGGGATTTTCTGTGACTGTATCACTCACGAAGTGACGGTTTCATTATGACACTTCAGTATGACCTACTTTATATGATGGTAACTTCTCCTTATAAATACTCCATACTTCTTAGGTTTTACGAAACCTTCATTCTACAGTGTTCTTCTTCTTCATTCTTCTTTCTCTCTTCAGCGCATATTCCTCTGTTTATTCCTTATACAGCCATGTCTTCATCAACTCTCGACCCTCGTAAAGTTGTAATTATTGACGAACTTGCTCCTTCATCTGGTTCTTTTAGAAGTAGAAGAGGAGGCAGACTTCGTAGTTTAGGTTCGCTATCCAACCGTGGTTCTTCATCTCAAACAAATATCCCCACTCCTAGGATTTCTTTAACCCCTAGATCTTCTTCTAGAAATAGGGAATCGAGTGAACATATTCGTGAACCAACAGTTGATGAAATTGTTCCACATGAATTTTCTTTCTCATCTGATCGAGAAACCATAAGAAATCAAGTTTCTTCTTTAGCCTCCTATGATTGTGTTGATCTTTATCCTACTCAAACCACCACTGGTTTAATTTCTCTTGTTCGAAGAGAATGCAACTGGAAACCTGACTTACCCGTTTTAGTTCCTGGTTCAAACCAAAGAATAACCTCATATCAGGATGGTTATTCCTTTATTTGTACATATCCTTCCACTTTAGGATTTAGATCACCCATTGACCCAACAATTATTGAATTCTGCCGCTTTTTTAATGTATGCCTAGGACAGATCGGTCACATTGTTTGGAGGACTGTTGCATGACTTCTTTATCTATCTAACTTGGATTCCCTGCCTTTCACCTTTCATCACTTGCTTCATCTTTATTCCCCTAAATTATTTTGTGAAGGGTTTTTTTTTCTCTCAAGGCCATAAACAAGAGGGTATTGGTTAGCCCCGAGGATGATAGAGACCGTGGCTGGTATGCCCGCTTTGTTACTGCTCCCACAAGTGCTTTGGTGGGTCAAGAGAATATTCCCTTTCCAGAAAAGTGGAATTTTACACGTAAGTATTTTTCCCTTATCTTTTCTTTTCTTTCTTGAAAAAAGAAATTCATACCCTCGTGTCTGCTTTTTCAGCAACCATGGGAGGAGATTCCTAACTTTCGTGCTTGGGTAGAAAAGTTATTGTCAGTTGCCCCTATGGAGGGAAGATCTTGGAAATACCTCTCTCAGAGGTTTGGTTGGAAAGTCAAAACACACGGTTCATTTCCCGTTTAATTTCTTTCCTTCTCTTGTGTTAGCTTAGGAGTTTCTTACCAAACTTCTTTCTTTTGCTAGTATTTCAAATTCGTGGTGTCAGTTCCGCGTCTATTTCTTCTACAAGACTTTCAGTGTCTCTTTCTCAAGAGAGAATTTTGAGCTCTTCTTCGAAAAGAAAAGTTGATGAAGCCCGTGGCTCTGAAGGTGAAAAAGAACCGGAAGAGAGTTCTTTAGTGTGTAGACCTCGAGTTAGGAGGCGCGTTATTTCTGATGATGAAGCTACCCCTCCTTCGAGTTCAATCCCTTCCAGGCTTTTGGATAAGCCCGAAAGTTCTCCATTAGTGATTTCCTATGAAGAAATAAATGTTCCTCCCTGTGATTCTATTGAACAGTTGTTTACTCGTGGCTTTGATAGTGATGAAGCCTTTGGCCTCGTTTTTGAGGAGTTGCCTCTCGCTTCTCTTCCAGTGTCAGTCCCCATTCGATCTCAAGCTCCCCACCTGAAGTTGGTGCTACTGCTACCCCCGTGACTTCTTCCACCTCCCCTACCATTCCAATTGCTACTACTTCTCATGAAAAAGTTGAACCTTCTAGTAGCAATAAAGCAATAAAGAAAATTATCGTTGAGGTTCCTGAGAGTGGGAACTTGCTGAAAAAATCTGGTCAAGCTGATGTATGGTTGAAACCTCTGCTTGGTCCAGTAGAGAAGGAAAAGTTAGAGAGTCAAAGTTCATTTACTTGGATGAATGATATTGTTCATTCATCTCTGAAGGTTCGAGTTTTAACTTTACTTCTCTTTTCCTTGCTTTTGTAGATCAATTTGATAGGCACGGAACTTATGAAAAGGATTGTTCATACCGAACAACAATTCATTGACTACCGTACCGAAGCTGATAACTGGAAGGAGCAATTTGAGGGTGTTCAGCTGGAGAAGGAAGTATTGGCTGAGGAGAAGAATGCCTTAGAGCAACAAGCGAAGATGGTTGTCGCTGAGTTAGCGATTGAAAAGGCTTCTTCAAGTCAAGTGGGAAAAGATAAGGATATTCTTGAGTGTTTATTTGCTGAGCAGATTTTGAAAGCCACTGAAGAGATAAGGGGTTTGAAGGAACTTCTTAACTAGAAAGAGACTTATGTCGGAGAGTTAGTTTAATCACTTACACAAGCTCAAGAAGATCTATGTTCCTCTTATGATAAGATCAAGTTCTTGGAGAGTTCTCTCGCCCCTTTAAAGACTGCCTATGATGCTTCTAAAGTTTATAAAGAAGAGCTGAAGGCCGAGATTGATCAGTGGGAAAAAGATTATAAAGCTCTTGAAGATAAGCTGACACTTGACGTGAGTTGGGATTTTTTGAATACCTGCCTCGAGACTTTGATGGAGGCTAGCCAGGAAGGCTTCGACCTGAATGCTGATATCACCAAAGATAAATAAACAATTGAAAGAACTCAGCAAATTCAAGGCTTTTCCTCACCTGAGGTTGATGTTCCCGAAGGTGATGATCATATTCCTGGTGAAGTTAGTGTTCAAGCCTCTTCTCTCCAAGCTTAATCTTCTCCCGCTGCCGATGTACTAGTGAATGATGCCACCTTGGATGTTGCACCTTAGTGTTTTTCATAACTTAATTTTATTTGAAACTTTTTTATGGAAAGTTTTTCTTTTCTTTTTTGGAATGTTAGTGTACCCCTATCTTGTTTGGGGTTTGATAAAAAACAAGCACCTTAGTTTTGGCCAAGTTTAATTTACAAACCTCCGTTTATTTTAATGTTGAGTTTTTGTTTCACTCTTTAGTTTTTACACTTGCATTTAAAAATGCTTTAGTATTTCGTGATTTTGATAGATACGAATTTTTATAAAAGAGGACTCTTTTATAAACGACACTAATGAAGAAGACGTCTCAACTTCATATTGGTGTAAATATATGAAAAAAGTAGAAAAAAGTATACTTTGAGAAGTTTCATGAATAATTTGAGGAAATTTCATGTTTTGAACTTTCAAATTTTATACAACACTTTTCATGCATACAAATAACTTTTTGAACAACATCTACAACTCTTTCATAAATGCTTTCTTTGTAACAAGTTTCAAAATTTTCGGGTCTATCTAGTAGCCCATGACTAATTACTACCCTTAGCCGAAAAACTCGTAGGAACTTGGAATGTATCTTGTGTCCAACTTGTATCCTTCTCGCCCGTTTACACCTAATCAAGGTTACTTCAAAGGTTTTTGACTCAGGCTTATTTTTTTGCTCTTGATTAGCTCTTGACTTTTGACTTTTAGGCTGATCCAGGCTTGAGTTCTGACTTTTAGTCTTCTTTGCCTTCATATATACAGTCCCCCAAGTGTTAGAGCTTTGAAGTATGAAATCTCGAGAACTTGTTGTGCCTTCCATTTGGTCCATTTCCTGAAAAGGAAAATACATACGGGACTCGGAGGTATACATTTAGATGATGACTGCTTAATCCTTTTTATTTCCATCAGAAAGGTTGTAACCTAGATTGGAAATAATTCTGCATCTCGCACGTCTTTTGGGTCTAATATCATCATTTGGTATGGTCTAGCTTTTTTCTTATCATCTAAAATTGTTAGTGTAATTTAAAAGAACAAAATAACGTTACAGTTGAGCGATACCTGACCGTCGGTACTTCCTTTGCCTAGAAGTAATACTTCTTTAAATGAACAACAATTCCAATTTGAAGGTAGTACCTTGCCTTCCATGGTTTCCAACTCATAAGCCCCATTTCCAGCGATGCTTCGAATCCTGTAAGGACCTTCCCAATTTTGACTCAACTTCCCTGCACAAGCTGCTTTTGTTGATTGAAAAAACTTTTTGAGGATGAAGTCCCAACCTTGAAGTATCTGAGATGAGATTTCCTGTTGTAGTATCGCTCAATAATTTTCTTCTGAGCATCCATTCTTATTAGAGCCGCTTCTCTCCTTTCTTCGAGTAAATGTAAATTCGTTCTCATCTCTTCACCATTTGATTCTTCAGTTGCTTGTGTAAATCTCATACTTGGCTCACCTATTTCAACTGGAATTAAGGCTTCAGCACCATAGACAAGTGAAAATGGAGTCTCTCTCGTGCATGTCGTTGTTGTCGTTCGATAAGCCCATAATACTCCTAGTAATGCCTCACGCCACTTGCCTTTTGATTCCTCTAATCTCTTCTTCAAATTATTAAAAATAACCTTGTTTTTTGATTTGGGTTGTCCATTGGCCACACGGTGGTAAGGTGAAGAATTTATTCGTTTAATCTTCCAACTCTAAAAAAATTATGTGACTTTAGTACCTATGAACCGTGGGCCATTATCACATATGGCTTCTTTTGGCACTCCCAATCGGCATATAATATTTTTCCAAATAAAGTCCATGACATTTTTCTCTCGCACTTGTTTGAAGGCTCCTGCCTCTACCCATTTGAAAAAATAATCTGTTAATACTAACATAAACCGTACCTTTCCTTTAGCTTGTGGAAATGGACTTAGGATATCCATCCCCCACTTCATGAACGACCACGGGGAAATAATCAGATGTAATAACTCTGCTGCGATACCTGTTATTTCCATATCGTTGGCATTTATCACACTTTGCCACAAAATTTTTTGCATATTCTTCCATTTTTGGCCAGTAATATCATGCTCTTATTAAAGTCTTTACCAAGGATCTTCCTCCTGTGTGATTCCCACAATGTCTCTCATGTACTTCTCTCATCACATATTCTATCTGAGCAAGTCCAAAGAATCTTGATAAAGGTCATTCGAATATCTTTAGATATATTCCAACAATTAAGCAGTAATGGGCAGCTTTTCGTCGAAATAGCTAAGACTCTTTCTTGTCTTCAGGCAAGGTTCTATACTGCAAAAAGTTAACAAACTCGTTTCTCCAGTCCCAATTTAAATTATTGAAATTTACCTCATTTTTATCTTGGCCGAGTGTTGAGTGAAACAAATGTAAAACAATAACATTTTCTGCATTTGTTATTTCCGCAACTGATGCGAGATTAGCTAGTGCATCTGCTTCCGCATTTTCCTCCCTGGGTATTTGCATAACTTTCCATTATTGAAATTGTCTTACAAATTCTTGTGCCTTTTTCACATATTGCTGCATTTTTGCCTCTCTAGCTATATAAGTCCCCTACATCTGGTTACCTACCAGTTGGGAATCACTTTTAACTACGATTTGCTCTATAACTAGCTCTCGTGCAAGTTCCAAACCTGCAATTATAGCCTCGTACTTTGCTTCATTGTTAGTAATGTGATAGCATTTTATTGTTTTTCTTATACTTTCTCCCGAAGGTGGGATTAAAACAATACCTAAACCTTCTTCTTTAACGTTCGAGGAGCCATCAGCAAATAGAGTCCATGTACCTGGATTACAGATCCAGTGAATACATGTAGTTCCTTTCTGCTTCAGGAACTATTTCTGTATTGAAATATGCTACAAAATCTGCTAAAATTTGTGATTTTGTCGCAGTTCAAGGTTGGTACATGATATCATATTGGCTGAGTTCTATAGCCCATTTAGCTAACCTTCCTGACAATTCTTGTTTATGTAGTATATTCCTTAGAGTATTAGCAGTTACTACAGAGATAGGATGACATTGAAAATAAGGTCTCGACTTTCTAGATGCCATAACTAATGCTAAAGCAAGTTTTTCTAAGTGAGGATATCAAGTTTCAGCATCTAACAAAGATTTACTAACATAATAAATTGGAGATTGTTTACCTTTATCTTCTCGTACTAAAATCACACTTACCGCCATTTCAGATACGGCGAGATAGACGAGTAGCCTTTCTCCATCCTTTGGTTTAGCCAGCATGGGTTGATTTGACAAATAAGCTTTTAAATTTTTGATGGCTTGTTGACATTCATCAGTCCACTCAAACTGATTCTGTTTTTCAATACTGAAAAGAGTTTAAAACTTTTCTCCGAAGATTTGGTAATAAATCTTCCCAAAGCTTATATTCTTCCTATCATCCTTTGTACCTCTTTTTTGCTCATGAGTATGTCTGAAAATTCCTCAATGGCTTTTATCTACGCATATTCACTTTAATATCTCTGTTAGATACAAGAAAACCTAAAAACTTACCTGAAGCCACGCCGAAGAATTCCCGGTAACAGAACCAAAACCAAAAAATAAAATTTTTAATCAAAGCCTATTTTTAGAAGAATTCGGGTTACTGATAACCAAATAATTCTTTGCTTTCTCAGTAAGTCGCTTAAAAGGAAATAAAATTGACAAAAAGTAATTAAAAAGAAAGAATAATTAATTGCACTGAATAAGCAAGAAAATGTGAATATATTTCGATAGTACTCAGAACTTTTTTTTACAAATGAGATTCTCCCTCCCCCCCCCCCCCCCCCCCCCCCATATAGGAGTTTACAAATATAATGTTTCCTCCTATTTATGGTGGAATCATTATGAACTTTAATGGCATTAATTGTCCGTTATGATTGGTGATCGTAACTCTCTATGAGGATTTTGTAACGATTTTGATTCCCCTTCCTCATTAATTGTACGTTCGTGAATCTTCCCTCTTTCCAGTCTTGATTCATTCTGCTTGTGCCACTTCAACAGCTGTTTAGGTTCGAACGTACGTTCTTCATTATCTCGTGGGTGTTTGCCCGTACTTCTTGTGCTTCATACATCTTTTAAATGAAATATGTCATTTGTCACTTCCTCATTGTTCCATATATCATGCTTTGTCATCTAAATATAATTCCACGTGTATCATTTATATACATAGGATATATAACCTCTGCTTCTCTTTATAAAAATCCTTCCATTTCCTTGATAATGCAAGAAGTCATATAAATGTGTCTTTGTTTTCTTGTTCTTACATCCCGGAAATTAAGAATGTGTAGAGTATGATGGCAACAAATTAGAAGTATGCTGTGACAGAACCAGGTTCCTCACTTCTCTTATACAATAAGTACAAAATATAGCATATTCTTAGCCTAATTGAATGCACTCCCAACCAAAAAAAAAATCACAATCTTTAAATGTGTAGGAGTATCAGCATTTCATGATACTTGTGTGCTAACCGCCCAAGAAATTAAGGCAACAAACCCTTGGCTCACATAATATATATATATACAATACTCTTTAGTTTGTCATTTTCACAATCACCAAATACAAAAACTACAATCGGTATCAGCAGGAAAAAGAAACAATGGTGAAGCTGATCTATACTCTGATCATTCTCTTGCTAGTTCTAGCACCACCAGCAATGGCCGAGCCTTCATTTAGCATAGTCTCGAAAAGGCTAGCACCTTGTTATTCGTACATTGAAGGGAAATATCATTCAATAAAGCCATCAAATAGGTGCTGTAGAGGACTGAATGACATAGCTGATATGGTGAAAAATGGAGAGAAAGATCGTATAGCTGTTTGCAAGTATATAAAGAGAGCACTTCTACATATTACTTATGAACCTTCTCTTATCGCTATTGCTTCACAACAGTGTCAAACGCGGTTATCTCTGCCTCCCGTTGGCCATAACACCAATTGTTCTTAGATATACACTGAATACTGAAAAGGGGCTGATATAGTATGAGGGCAGTGGATATATTTGATCTATATATATACTATGATTGACGATATTTACATACTGTAATTTAAAGAAAGTGAATCTTTATACTAAGTAATGGTTGTAGTAGTACTTCGTATTACACTTGCTTGATGCTTCACTATAAGAATGATTATTTATCCAAGACAGTTTAAGGAAAATGGGAATCCTAGTAAGATTGTGCTTGATTTTCGTCTTTTTTATTGTAAGTCATGCTAAATAATCTTATACCAGTTTCAGTTACTTATGGAAAAGTGCAAGTACATAACTTGTAGAAACTGAAGACACATATAGAAAGCATGATTTAATGTCACGGATTCCTCTTATTTCCAACATCATCAACTTCTTCACGAATCTAAATTTAGTGAAGAAATTGTGAATAATACATAAAAATGATAGCGCAATCAGTCACAAATTTATCGTCTTAGACTACTTGTTGTCTCGTACAAGTAATCAATCTGTATAAATTTGTAAACAATTAGAATTCCTAATACTTTTGTGGCTTGCTTACCAAATCTCTTCGTCAGTACTATCATTCAATTTCCATAAAACCAAACAACAATCTGACTATCTGAGCTTGGATCTTTTTTCCTTCCCTTGTCAAAACAAAAGGCAGATGTCTTTGCTACCTGTAAATGTGAAAAGGAAATATTACTACCTCGTATTAAGTATGGTAAAAAAAAAAAAAAAAAAAAACTCCCTTTTTTCACAAGAAATTTGGAGTAGACATTAAGCTGAGACCTATTAACAAAACTACAAATTGCTCCGAGTACATTTCCTTCATCGTTAACTTAATCAGACAGAATTACACATACTTATTTCTACTCTTTATCTGTTACTGTAATTTTTTCCCAATAAAAGTTAAAAGTTATTCCACCTGTATTATACAGTTCAGTACCAGTAGTTTTTTATTAGTATTTGGTTTAGTTCAAAGTGTCCAATTCCTGTTAGGTTAAACCAAAAATTATATAAATTAATTGGAGAAAATGTTTATTTACAATTACCACGAAAATCTGTGAAATCAACATAAGTGGTTTGCCTGATATTTGAAGTTTTGAACTGGTTATTGTAGGATTAAAACGACTCAAAGATATTCTTAACATGATATGATATTTTCACTTTGGGCCTTACACCATTGTCTAGCTATACTATATTATAAACTTATTTACCTATATTCTCTATGTTTTGCATTTCTTAATAAGTATTTAGGTTTTTCTTACAAATTGTATACATTGCTTCTTAAAAGGCTTCCACCCAATTATTAGTACTTTTGATTAAGGGATTCAATAACATTCTTTACTTTTTTTCCCCTTTCCTCTTCTCTCCTGTTTTTTTACATCAAAATCCCTTGATCTACGCCCATAATCTCCATCTTCTCTCTTCCTACCATTTCTGACAGCTTTATATTATTAAAAAATATTTAAAAATTGTATGATAATTGTATTCATAATTGTATTTGAGTTATATCAGATACATCAATGCCTAAAACATAAATGTATCATTTGTATCACAATTGTATCTAACTTGTATTTAGTACATTAGTACCCAAAATAATACATGATACAATACTAATAAATTAATATACAATTATCATATTTATGATACAAACTGTGAAATTCATCACAAACTCACAACTGGTTGTAACAATATACAATGAATATATAATTATTATACATTTATAATACAATTCTTGCAACAATTATGATACATGTACTATTATAATACAATCGCGATATATTCCCGTAAAATTATGATATTCATCTTCTTCAAGTATCAATCACAACTCTACACTAAATATTTATTATAATTGTATTAGTACTATGTCGAGTATTAACTTGGGTATTGATGTATCATATACAAGTCAAATACAATAAAGATTTTAGAAAGAAAGAAACAAGATTCAAAATTTACTCACAACTTGATTCTAGAGCAATATTCTGAATTTCGTCTGCATTGTATCAATAAGAAATAGAGATTTTAGGTGATTAGTAAGAAAGAGAGAAATTGAAATTCAAAAGCTTTAGAAGATGACAATAATCTGCAATTTTGGGGAAATAACAGTGGGTAAGCGAGATTTTGGGTGAGCAATATTTTGGATAACAACGGGTAAGCGAATTTCTTACCGTGGAGAATAATTTTGGGTAATTATTAAGAAAGAGAGAAGATGTTTTTGTAATCCTTTAGAAAAGGAAAGAATCTTAAATGTAGGGAGAATTATTGGAAATGGGGATTGAGTGTTATGTAACTGATATGTTAGATTGAATGGATCTAGAATTTCTTCTTTTTATGATTTTGTATATAAGTAGTAAGTATAGATATACAAAATAATTAATAAGGAACCTAAATAAATGTGGTAAATAGGTTATTATAATATAGCTAGGTAAAAATCTCTTTAAAGTATCCAACTTTTATTTTCAAGTGGTACTTTGTTCACGCACACCCATCGGTACACCACTAAAAGTATCCAACTTTTATTTTCGGGTGATATTTTATTCACACACCCATCAGTTATGTTAATTGCTATACCCGATTTACTTTGATGCGGTTGACTTTTTCAGATATCTTAATTTAATGGAAAGAATCCGTGATTATCACACCTTATTTAGAGAAGATCTTTTAAAAAGTAAGTAGGCATCGCCCAAAACATCTTAATAACTTCCTTTTCACTGCATAAGTGTGTAAACCGTAACGATTCATTAGCAAAAAGGAAAGCAGCAAAAGAACAACCATATAAAGAAAAATATGAAAATTTATATTTAAGCCGCTATCAAAAATAATAATCAATATAATATACCCCAATAAAAAGAAACTTTGTATGTGAAAAAAAAAAGGAGCTTAGTATGTGCAAAGTTAAGATCGGCAGGTTGCTTTAAAATCCCCCCCCAAAAAAAAAACAATGGCTTACTTTAGTTACACACGAACAGCCAATGGTTTGCTTTACTTTATTCCTCTAATACTTATATTGTCGTTGACAGAGAATTGGAATGAAGCAACTCACATCTCCAAATAGAAGAGGAAATATCGTGTGAAATTCCAATTGAACAACAAACTGCGCAGAGAATTGAAATCTCTAATTCATGAGAATCGCATGTTATAAGTTATACTAACAGATAAAGGGGCTGAAAGATAGGTGTATATATATGTCACTCATTTGCACAGAATTACACACACACACACACATTCATTATTAGATATGGCTCGGTTTCTTGTGTTTCTTGCTTTAGCTCTTGTAGCGCTCTCAATGAAGGCCGCGTTGAGTGCTCCTCCTTCCTGTCAAACAGTTACATCGCAGCTGGCTCCTTGTCTATCGTACATTCAAGATGGTCGTGTTAAGGGCGGTGATAATCCATCAGTACCTTGCTGTACTGGTATAAATAACATATATCAACTTGCCAAAACTAAAGAAGATCGAGTCGCTATCTGCAACTGCTTAAAAACCGCATTTACTCATGCTGGAAATGTCAATCCCACTCTCGTAGCTCAACTCCCCAAGAAATGTGGCATTTCTTTTAATATGCCTCCTATTGATAAAAACTACGACTGTAACGCGTAAGTTTATATTACCTCTCAATTTTAATTTCCAGCCAGACTGCTTCTTTAATCTAACTTACATTATTTTTATTACATGCAGAATTTCTATGTACTGATCAAGATCTCGGAAGCTGCTCAAATTTATGAATAAAACATATATAGATGTTGATGTCATGTCTGAAATCTGAAACCAATTTCATCCACTGTAAACGTCAAATGTATGCACACGATTAAATATTGAATCTGATAGAGTAATATAAATTTAGTTAATGCCTCTGTTTTTGCTAGTCTTAGACCAGAGTTTACTCAAGGAGTTACAGATGTTGACTTTTGCATATATAAGTGGACGGTTCATATGAGAATTAATTCATTAAAGTCGAAAACAAAAATTATCATTATATTGAAACTTCTTTAATAAAAAAGCACTTGAAAATAATTTTCCCGCGAAAAATATTGCCTGAAAAATAATTTCTGTCATACCAAACACATCTCATGAATGCCGATTTGTGACACCGTATTATCATCAAAAAGCATATGAATATTTTGGTTAATGACGACAAAATGTGTTAATATAATCATCTGCTAGCATTATTATCGCCATCCAAAACTGCTTGTGTAATCTTGCGGAGAGATATGACCATAATCTAAAATTTTAAAATCTTTAGATTGGTTAAGTTGTTAGGGCAGATTGGAAAATATTATTCTCATCGAGAGCAAGTACATTTTCTCGCGATAAATTATTCATCATCTATTGTTTATCCTATGTTCGACCACCTTGGTGTGCTAACTGTTTAATTCTTTTTTGATTAGTTTTTGTTTTCTTGATTCTTGAATTTGTCATTTTCTAATTCTTTTATTTAAAAAAAGAGGAAACTTTTCAAACCCATATGCGACCTTAATAATATCTTTTATAATTCCATGATACAAATATTCATCGTCCTTCTATTAATCAATTTTTAAATTAAGGTATCATCCAAAAACAAGCGTAAGATGTCAACTTGATAGTGCGAATTAGGTGGAGGATAAGCATTTGTTTAAACTATATACCACGTGAAATAATTTTTTTATCTTAAAATCCTATCTTTAAAGAATTTGAGCTGTCAACATCGAGTCTTTTGACCAAATGTTCCATGAATTAATTATTTAATGCATTTCCTTTGGGATAACTACTGCTTCGAACATTCTTTAATTTCTTTATTTACTATATTTGCACTGACTTATTATTAGAGTTTATTTGGCCAAGAAAGTATTTTTTCTTAAAGTAAGGTGTTTGGCCAAGCTTTTAGAAAGGAAAAAAAATGTCTTTGGATAAAAATAGAAGCAGTTTTTGAGAAACAGAAAAAATAAATTCTTTCGAAAAATATTTTTTTGAAAAACACTTGTGAGAAAAATATATTTAAAAATATCTTTTTAAAGCTTGGCCAAACACTATTATTGTTCAAAATTACTTTTCAAATTAATTAGCCAAATTAAAATTATTTTCACTAAAAATATTTTTTTCTTAAAATATTTTTTTAAATTTCTTTTTTTTAAAATAAGCCGAATTTAACAACTTGGCCTAACAAGCTAAAGGTATAATAATTAGATCGGTTGAACTACTACTGTATCAAGTATCAACACGGAGTCTTCCTTATTAGGGAAACGTAAACAATTTCTTTTTCTTTTTCACACTTCTTTTTGTTTACTTTTTCGTTCTTCAGAAACTTTAAATTGTAGGATTAAAAAGTCTTTCATTTAGCAATCATTTTTAACATCGTCTAAAGATATAATGGGTTCAATGCTAATAACTTTAAATGTTGAACCCATAAGGTTTAAATTCTGGATCCGTTTCTGACTAAAATTAGTACCAAAATAAATTATAACTTGTAGGGGTGGAATAATTAATATCGGAATAACTTAAACCTTTTTTTTAAAAATTATACAATTATTATTTTTAATACAACATATCAAACAGTGAATAAGCCGTGTTGAAGATGAAGGTCACTGATCAACCGACCTCCATTGATGAGCTAGGTCGAGCTTGAGAGAGAGAAGAGGAATTGGGGAAAATGAATTGTTGTTTTATTTCACTATTTGAGAGTATATATGTACACATACACGTGTGTATACAAACTACAAAGATACCACTCCAACTAACTAGCTCAATTACATAGCTAATTAACTCACTGGTTAACTAATTCAAGTACATATACATATAAATCAATAAATCGTATTCAAATCAAACGACACCTTAAAATATCTTATTTGTCTGACCACACGGATCGTGATTAAAATTTATAAGTGCTTGGTAGGACCAATAGCAGTCCCTTTTTAGCAGCTACTCATTGACTTACGACTGTACCCCGACCAAATTTATAAAAAAGAAAAAGACCGAATGTTGTCGTGCAATGATCCAACGCTGCTTTATTTATAGAAGCAAAGCAATCTCCAGGAACCTTCTCAAACCATGAAAACACGGCCCTTCTTTCTCTTCTTATATTCCTCAGTCACACTCCACCAAGGTACATTACTATTTCTCCAAATGTAAGTTTCTCTTGACCTCAAATTAAACTTAATAGGTACACTTTGAAATGTCATATGATACTAGCATTTTGATATTTGATATCCTAATTTAGTTATCATTAATTATCTTTCAGTTGGAAGAGTAGGTTTCAGTGGTACCCGTTTTTGATTGGCCATTCTCTTTCTAGAAATTAAAGAGAAGCTCAAGTTCTGAGCATACCCTAGGGCAGAAGCTACAAAATGACGATTCTCAATCAAGAAAAATACCTAAGGTTAGTTCCTTGATCAGCCCTCCTCTACCCTGTATTTTGCAACTTTTAACACCTGATGAACTAGCCCTTCTTGAATTTAGTTACTGCATAGTATCTCGCTTCTGATACTTTTTCTGGTTTCTGCTTCTGTTTGCTCTATGTTATTCTGCATAGTACCTTTTGTTATAGAGTTCAACGTCTATATACACTTGAAGTCTGAAAGTTTAAAAAAAACAAAAAATACTATCATGTCAACAGCTTGATAATTACAAGCAACTGTAAAATGAAGCTAGTTACCCGGAAAAACAATATAAGCAACCTGTTACAACAAGTCAACTTACACTAATGTGTAAAGTAAAACTACACTGTAACTTAAATCCCTTGCCTTATGATATTAGATAGAAATATCTGTACGTGTTTCTAACTTGCAGAAATAATTAATTTTTCTAGTATCTAATAATATGACCTGTTCTACTCAGGTTTGAGGACTGCAAGTCAGAAGATAATGGGCTGTTTTCAGGCAGGAAATCATCAACCAGCTCATGGATGAGTACTATTAGAAGAGGATTTTCCGATAGAATAAGTAGCTTAAAAAGAAAATCGCTGCACTTCCCTTCTCTAAGTGGCAGGCCAAAAGAAGTATCTGCAGGATCATCAAGAAATAAAGTTCTTGATCCTCAGGAGCCTTTCCTTCAATTCTGGAACAAAATATTTGTCTTGGCTTGTATAGTTTCAGTGGCCATTGATCCATTGTTCTTCTACATTTCTGTCGTTGATATCAAGAGGAAATGCCTTGATTTGGACCACTCATTAAAGATCCCTATTTCTGTTCTGCGATCAGTCACCGATCTTTTCTATATATATCATATTATCTTGCAATTTCGAACTGGCTTTATTGCTCCTTCTTCTCGAGTATTTGGTAGGGGTGAGTTGATTGAGGACTCTTCCCTTATAGCCAAACGATACATCCCTTATTTCATCATTGACATTCTAGCTGTTCTTCCACTTCCACAGGTTTGTGTCTAATTCCTTCAATATTCTTCAAAGCTTATATATATTGGTACAGATTGGTATTAACGTGTATGCTTACCCTTATGTTGGTACCAGCTCGTGCTCTTTATCAACGCTCCTAACGCGAATCGTGCTATATCTCTGGTGATGAAAAAACAGTTGGTGATTGTTGTTTTCACACAATATGTTCCAAGAATCTTTAGGATATTTCCGTTATACAAAGAAGTGACAAGGACAACAGGTTTTTTTACTGAAACGGCATGGGCTGGAGCTGCTTTCAACTTATTCCTATTCATGATCGCCAGTAATGTATGTTTCCTTATATCACTCATTTTATATCAGTTGTGCTTTAATCTATGGTCAGAATTTGCAGACATTGCTTACCTGTCTTCTGCAAAAATAAATCATCCTTTGTGAGACATATTATTTACTTTAGTAATTAATATCTGAATTACTTATTTATAACTATATACTTGCATGTTCTATTCCACTAAGACACTGATTCCTAACGAAACAGGAGATCATTGTTTTTTTGGTGTGTGTATATATATATGTTCTTTTTTCTCTTCACATGTATAATAATTTGCACAACTATCGTACCTCAGGTAGTTGGAGCCCTGTGGTATTTGATCACAGTGGAAAGACAAGACAACTGCTGGAGCCAAGTATGTAAGAATTTTGCAGAATGTGTGTTAGACCACTTATGTTGCGGGCAACAAGGGAAAAACGCTCAATTTCTTAATTCTTCTTGTCGTCTCCTGAAACCGGAAGAAATAGAAGAGAATGACTTTGATTTTGGGATATTTCGTGATGCCCTTCAGTCTCGAGTTGTACAAAGAAGAAACTTCTGGTCCAAACTCAGCTATTGCTTCTGGTGGGGGCTGCGAAATTTAAGGTCTGTGGTCCTGTTTTTTGTTTTTCATTATCCTTATTAATCATCTTCGAACTGTCTGTCAGCTAAGCAGAACCTTCTGTCTTATGTATCTCAGTTCTCTAGGCCAAGGCCTTAACACAAGCGACTTTCTAGGGGAGATTCTCTTTGCCGTCTTCATCTGCATTCTTGGGCTGATTCTGTTTTCCTTGCTTATTGGCAACATGCAGGTACACGTTGATGGAGCACCTATTCTTAGTTCTTACCTTAAGAGTCTTGAATTAAGCTATTCTGTTTTAAGTTAAATTTTTTAACATTCATGGCATCGATATGCTTTGAGTTTTAATCTCTTCCTCTTAGTTTTTAATCTATCAAGAAGTGAGTAAATCATTAACTTGACTATGCATTTCATTCCAACAGTACTTCAACCCCCCCTTTTATTTTCAAGACTAAGTTGTGGGTTTCCTTTTGCCAAATTAAAGAAAAGTTGAAAATGCCTTACGTTGGAGAGAATTGACGTTAACTAATGTTTCATTAATTGATGGCTACAGGAATATTTGCAGTCTATCACAGTTAGAGTAGAAGGGATGAGGTTGAGAAGGCGGGATGCAGAACAGTGGATGTCTCACCGCATGCTTCCTGACAACCTTAGAGAGCGCATTCGAAGATATGAGCAGTACAAATGGCAACAAACTAGAGGCGTTGATGAAGATTATCTAATTTGTAACCTTCCCAAAGACTTGAGGAGAGACGTAAAGCGCCATCTCTGCTGGTCTTTGCTCAAAAGAGTGAGTGCCTGTTTTTGTTCTCATCATATCCTTTCTTGCATACTTGAAACTGATGGCCTTATTTAATCTTCTATATGTTTAGGTACCCATGTTTGAGAAAATGGATGAACAGTTACTGGATGCGTTGTGTGATCGACTGAAACCAGCTCTTTTCACAGAGAATAGCTTCATAATCCGAGAGGGAGATCCAGTGAATGAGATGCTTTTTCTGATGAGAGGTACTTTGTTGACTATAACTACCAATGGCGGAAGAACTGGCTTCTTCAACTCTGCATCTCTCACGGCTGGTGATTTCTGTGGAGAGGAGCTTCTTACATGGGCTTTGGATCCCCATGCTTCCTCGACTCTTCCAGCCTCAACTAGAACAGTTCAAGCTGTTATAGATGTTGAAGCTTTTGCTCTCACAGCTGATGATCTCAAGTTTGTTGCCGCCCAATTTAGACGCCTTCATAGTAAGCAGATTCGGCATACTTTTAGGTATGTTGACCAAACCTTGTTCAATTTCAAAGCACAAGTCTTTCTGCCATCGATTTTCGAGAAGCTCTTAACAATTTCAATGTACTTTTGTCTGTTTTAGGTTCTATTCACAGCACTGGAGGACATGGGCAGCATGCTTTATACAAGCAGCATGGCGCAGACACTACAGGAACAAGCTTGAGAAATCTTTGAGAGAGGAAGAAGATAGACTGCAGGCTGCATTGGAAAATGAGACTGCAAATATACCAAGTCTTGGGGCTACCATTTATGCATCAAGGTTTGCTGCCAACGCATTGCGTGTCTTGAGGCGCAACCACCCAAAGGGTTCCAAATCATCTAGCAGAGTAAGTCCCTTACTGCTTCAGAAGCCAGCTGAACCTGATTTTAGCTCCTAACTAAAGCTAGAATTAGAAATATTGGAAAGAAGCTCATCTAAGACCTGGCTGTTGCAGTTTGGTTTTACCGTTAGTTCCTACAGCTATTCAGATAGAAGAGTCTGCTGTATCTCTGTTAGATTAGAATCCCTGAATATAACTGGCATTTTACCCCTGCCTTGTAAATTTTAGTATTCTACTAAACTATGGGTTTCAATAGATGTTGGCTATTTTGCAAGTCTCGCTCTAGTCAAATTTGAACTCTGGAGTCGAGATTTAAGGTGTGTTTGGTATAACGGAAAATATTTTGCATGGAAAGTGTTTTCCAAGAAAATATTTTTTTGGAAAACAAGTAGTATTCTTATTCATTTTTCGGTGTTTGTTACACAACAAGGAAAATAACTGCTCAAGAGTATTCATAAATAATTTAGATACAATAAACATGAAGCCATAAACTTTCGAACCAACAACTTTTCGAACCCACAAATTTCATAAACTTCTGAACCGCTAAACTTTCGACACCGCGAAATTTCGAACCCGTAAACTTTATAATTTCTAAACTCGTACACTTCCAAACACATAAACCTCCGAACTCATAACTTGTAAAATTTCGAACCAGTAAACCGAAAGATGAAACTAAAACTATATATATATATATATATAAAGGGAGGGGGGGAGGTTGTGCAGAAAACAAAAAAAACAGAAATTTGAAATTACAAAAAAAATAAAATTTAAAAAAACTTTATTTTTGTGCGGGGTGGGGGCAGTGGGGTGGGTGGGGTAGGGGAAGGGCTGGGGGTATCATGCCCCGAACCAGCGGAAGGCGAGACCGGCACCCAGTGCCTCACTTATCCTTGCGTACCAACTTGCGACTAAGAGATTCTAAACATATAATGTCATACTTTGGTCATGGGCCACATTGCAAGACAATTTGCAAAGCAAGATATAAAACTGAACGGAAACTAACGCTTACCAAACATCAAGATAAAGCTGGGCCGACAAGGCCATCATAACTACTACAGCTATCAACCCAACAAAATATACATACTAGGCCTACAAGCCCAATATACTGAACTAACAGACAGGATATGTCTACAAGCCTCTACTGATGGATGTACTGTGTTTGGAACAGGGCCCCGACCTACTCAAAACATATATATATATATATATATATATATATAAGATGTACATAAAGCTCTAGACCCGGCAACTCTGAAGAGCATGGAGCTTACCGATCAAGCTGAACTCGGGCAACACCTAATGAGGAGGTCTACCCATCTGTCTGTCTGAACCTGCACGCACAAAATGCAGCGTCCCAGAAAAGGGACGTCAGTACGAAATAATGTACCGAGTATGTAAAGCAATATACTGAAAGCTGACTGAACTGATAATATAATAACTGAAAGCAACTGGGAGTCAAAGTTAATCTGAAGATATGCTTACCTGTTGATACTCATTCAACTCTCCCAATATAGTAAGTAAAATAGTTGTCCGGCCTTATAAGGTTCGGTATATATATAACTGCTCTGTCGTAGTAGGATCGCTCATAGGCGCTCAGCCATACTAGGCTCTGTATCTCGGTCAACTGGGCTCGCTCATAGGCGCTCGGCCACAGTAGGCCCGGTATATAACTTACCATCTGATGAGAGGTTGCCCAATAGGGGCCTACCCACCGATTATAGCTCGATGGTGGTGAAAATATTGTAATATTTTATATATATAGACCCTCTGCTCTCTTGACTGGAAGAAAATAATACGCAATTTAATATAAAGTTCCGATAAGGGAGAATACTGTAACTTATGAGACTAGGATAATGTATATAAATTCGGGAGTATGAACTTCTCTTTATGACTTGTTATCAAACACATGTAATTACGAGATCATGTCAAAATGAAGGAATGACTTAGCCTTAATATACCTAAGCCGATTCCCTTGACAATCCCTCTAACACATGTTAATTGCGACAAAATACGCAACGACGGATCGGAGTAGGGGAAAATCCGTATGATATTCTTGATATCATAGCACGTTATTTCTTATCCAAAATATTCGCTTTATACTCTACATCACTAAACAATTCTTTCGGCCTTCTTCTGTCACGTCTTCAAAATTTCGCCAAGTTATATCATTAACAAAGAAACCAACCAAAGGTAAATAAGGACTCATTATACATATTGGTCTTATGTCCAAAACAAAGGTATATCAAAGACTTTCACGTGTAAAGTGGGCACCATATGTGTTATGATTCATCATACATATTGGTGCCACTTTGGCTTATCTTTAATGGATGTGACAGCTCCAAAGGAGATCTTTATCCACTTAATTATTATAATTAATATCATAATTATCCCCATAATTAATTAATTATTCATATAATTAAGAATTATCTGAAATTACTTAAAATACTACTCATTTTTAGCACATCTTATACCCCTCACTATCATGGTCATGTGTTACCTTGTATGACACTAGTCCATAAATACCGGGTATTATAGCTTGGACCGTATTTTATCTCAAATTGCCAAACTTCGACGAAACTCATCTTATTCGATTTGCTTACCCTCTCACCTTCACAAATTTAATTATCACTTGTTTGAAATAACTTAATACTTATAATCCCAAAATAATCTCATTCTCGAACTTATGTCGGTTAACTTACGACGAAACTTTAACGTACGAAAAATGTGGTATGTAACAACTTCCACGTACGAAAACATGGGGTGTAACACTATTCCCCCATTTTGGAACATTCGTCCTCGAATGTTGACTGATGCACTTATCATTTTCATAACTTATGTCTTTCGAATACTTTAGTACTTTCCTTGCCATCTAGGCAACTGCTCGGCGAATAACTCCAAAGGCCAGGGCATTCCCCCCTTTAGGCCTCTTTCTCACGTCATGACTTGTGGGCGGAATCCTTCCAATCCTGTAACAATGCTGAAACCATGAATCGCACTCCAATTCAAGCTTAATGAACTTTCAAATTTCCAACTTCTACATTCGATGCCGAAACCTATCAAATCACGTCCGATTGACATCAAATTTTGCACACAAGTCATATTAGACATTATAGACCCACTCCAACTTCCGGAATCGGAATCTGATCCCGATATCAAAAAGTCCAAATCCGGTCAAACTTCTCAAAAACCTTCAAATTTCTAACTTTAGCCAAATGACTCCAAAATGACCTACGAACCTCCGAATCTAAATCCAGGCGCGCTCCTAAGACCAAAATCACCATACGAAGCTATTCCCATGCTTGAAATCCCAAACGGACACTGATAACATTGAAATTCACTTCAACCCAAATTCATGAAATTCTTCCAAAGTATCAACTTTCTACAATAGGCGCCGAAACGCTCCCGGGTCTTCCAAAACTCGATCCGAACATATGCCCAAGTCCAAAATCATCATACGAACATGTTGGAACCTTCAAATCTCGATTTCGAGGTCGTTTACTCAAAAACCACACCTTAGTCAATTTTTCAACTTAAGCTTCCAAAATGAGAATTTTTCTTTCCAAATCAACTCTGAACTTCCCGAAATTAAATTTTGACCGTGCTTACAAGTCATAATACCTGAAGTGACGCTGCTCCTGGCCTCAAACTGCTGAACGATGCGCTAGAGCTCAAAACGACATGTCTGGTTGTTACATTCTCTCCCACTTAAACATACGTTCATCCTCGAACGTGCTAAGAACTACACTAGAGTTGTCTGAAATCACCGTTTAATGCCTCGTGCCCCTACCCGTGCTACATAACTCAGTTGAACACATTTGCTCGAGAATATGATTGCATGCCTTTGCTGAATTAACACCATACATCGCATAATTCACCTAACCATAATAACATTCTCTGATCTTAATAGCCAAAATTCCATGAATCTGATGCTCCCAATGCATCTCATGACCTATATACATCTTGCCCCAACTTTTACATGACCGCCACGACGAAAGAGATGTGTAGAATTTCATAACCAACTGTAGAGTCAACAAATCATTGAACCTCTCCTCTTGACTAGAATCATCACCTCATTATGAACCAAATAATGGTATTTGTTCTTTAATACACTTCATATGATCTGATTATATTGATCCTAGATCCAATAATCTTGTCTTACCCAGTATAAGCTGCCCAAGCAATAAGCCACCTCAAATTCTGCCAAAATCTCATATTGTAACGACCCGACCGGTCATTTTGCGTTATCGGACCCCGTTCCCCTAAATGAAACATCTCATAGCGGCTGTTAAATTATATTGTTGGACCTTAGTGAGTGTCATGTCGACCTCTCGTCACTACCTCTTCGAGTGCTATAGGAACAAATGGTTCCTTAAGGTTGGCCTTTAAGGCCAAGTTTGACTTCGGTCAACATTTTAGGCAAACGACCTCAAAATCAAGTTTCGTCAGTTCCGGTAGTTTCGTGTGATGATTTTAGACCTAGGCGTATGCTCAGAATGGGTTTCTGATGACCCGGGAGCGTTTCGGCGTGCAATATTGAAATAAGAAGTTCCTATTGTGGTTTTGGATGTGTTTTTGTGTTATTGAGGTCCGAACGGAATTCCGAGGCAGGGAATAGTTCTGTTATGTCATTTATGACTTGCCTGAAAAATTTGGTGTCATTCCGAGTAGTATAGGTCGATTCGGCGCGTTGTTAGCGAAGTCTAGAAAACTTAAAGTTCCTAAGTTTGGTTCTTGGGGTTTTGAGGTGTGACTTTGAGTTTTAGCATTTTTTGGGTGTTCCGAAGGCTCGAGTGAGTCTGTATTATGATTTGGGACTTTTTGGTATTTTTGGACGAGGGCTTGGGTGGACCCAAGGGCCTCCCGGGCACCCAACGGGGCTAAAAACTAGCTAAAATAGCTGTTGGTGCACCTGATCTGGTGTGACCGCAGGTGCGGTTGCCCAGTCTCAGGTGCGGGACCGCTCCTGCGGTCCCAAGCATCGCAGGTGCGACCCCAGGTGAGGTCCCCCTCTCTCGCAGAAGCGGACAAAAGTCCACAGGAGCGGAATCGCTGGTCGATCATCCCTCCACAGGTGCGAACCCAGCCCTTCCCGTCCAGTTCCGCAGGTGCGAGCCCCAGCTCGCAGGTGCGAGACAGCAGGTGCAATCCCCGAGCCGCAAGTGCGGAATCCCTGTAGGCCAGGCGGTATATATTCTTTAAAACTCGGGATTTCACCCTCATCATTCATTTTCCTCCACCATTAGAGTCTTGTGAGTTTGGGGAGAGCACACCACAACCTAGCTACTGTCAAGGTAAGTTAATTCCACCTCAACAATAGTTTAATTCATGATCTTCTAGCTAAATCAACTACTTAATCATTGAAAAGTCAAGAATTGGGTAGTAATTTAGGGTTCTTGAGAAATTGGTGAATTACCCATTTATTGCCATAAATCCAAGTAGAAATCATATATTAACGATCCCTAGGCTTCGGGTGAGCGATTCCTCCGCGAGTTTTCGGAATTCGAGTGTGCGGGCTCGGGGTTGGATTTTGGGATTTCTTCAAGAATGTTAAATTATTGAATAAGTAGGATAATTTCCCTACTTTGAGCATGCATTGATGTTATTTTACCATATTTGGCTAGTTGCGAGTCCTCGGGTATCGAGTTCGGAGTTCGGGCGCATCCTTGGTACAAGGGGTAAATTCGACACGAGGTGAGTCTCCTTTCTAACCTTGTAAGGGGGAATTGTCCCCCTAGGTGATTTAATGCTATATGTGATAATTTGTGGGGGCTACGTACGTACAAAGTGACGAGAGTGTACGTAGCGACTATTACTACTATGTCCGGGTTGTTAGGCCCACATCATGCCTTGTGTTTTACTTGATATGAACTATATGCGTAATGAATTAACGTTACATGTTGCTTATGTCCCCGAAGTTATGAAATCTGAGAAAAACTTGTAAGAAATTATTCACAAAAAAGTATTCTCTTTTAAAAAGGAATAATGTATGTGCATGTGACCGCTTCGAAATTTACATTCCGCGACCGGAGTGTGATTTCCCCCACTCTTATGGGAATGGGCCGTACGCCACGGCGGATTGAGAGATGCACTTTTGGTACGGGCCGTTTGATCCTCGGCAGTGCATAGAGAGGGATTGAGAGATGCACTTTTGGTATAGGCCGTTCTATCCTCGGTAGTGCATAGAGAGGGATTGAGAGATGCACTTTTGGTACGGGCCGTTCGATCCTCGACAGTGCATAGAGAGGTTGAGAGATGCACTTTTGGTACGGGCTGTTCGATCCTCGGCAGTGCATAGATGTGAGTACTTTGTGGAGAGGTGCACTTTTGGTACGGGCCNGACCTTAGTGAGTGTCATGTCGACCTCTCGTCACTACCTCTTCGAGGTTAGGCGGGATACTCACTGGGTACATATATATTTATGTACTCATGCTGCACTTCTGTACTTAATTGTACAGGTTCTGAGGCTGGTGTTTCTGGTTATCCGACCGGAGCTTGACATATATTCTGGACCTGACTCCACGGTGAGCTGCCTCCTTGGCGATTCTCAACAGTGCTATGGAGTTATATTTTGTTTATTTCTGTCTATTTCTCTTAGACATCAGTACAGTTTGTATCATATTTTGTATATTCTACTAGTTCGCCTGTTGACTTGTGAAACTAGTTCCTGGCACGCACATAGTAGACTTTTTATTTTGGGACTGTATATATTGGATCATGATCATTGTGGCTGTATTTACT